>CAFUXE010000790.1:487283-514311 GCA_903364295.1 Serranus cabrilla | reverse complement strand
TTTAAAGTAAACCTTATAACAGCATATTAGGTAGTAAAAATGAGCCCTATCTTTGCTCAATTAAAATGCTGTTTACATAAATGCATCAATACAAATAATCTAAAGTTATATTTGGAATATATTTAACAATCTGAGTGGGTCCATTCGCATAACAAGTACTTTTACTGTTTAGTACATTTTGATGCTGATACTTTTGTACTTTAACTCAAGTATGTTTTGAATGCAGGACCTTAACTTGGAGTATTTTCACAGTGGCGTCATAGTACTTTTACTTAAGTAAGGGATCTGAATACTTTTTCCACCACTGTTTGACATAAAGTAGCCTCTCTGAACTGTGTTTCACATTGTGGGTCACTGGGCCATAACTGCACCAAACTGCTTTACAACAAAAGCAGTAAGAGAAAGTTGTGCCTTTTCCTTTAACCCCAGATTATTGCACTGTTGAGACATCCAAAAATCTATCCTCCTCAGTCATTTTCCTATACAACCGTCCTTGTTGACACGGCCAGTTTGTTTTGCTTTCCTTATTTCATGCACTGAGAAAAGGGAGACAATCCTGTTATTCTGGTGCTTCCCATCTAAGCAGAAGCACAGTGGCACACAGGAGGTACAATATATTAATAATAGATTTTAAAACACAAGATGTCAAATGAAGGAAAACATTGCAAACTGGAGGTCAGTACGGTGTTTCCATTAAGCCATTGCAACTTGATTCATCTGCATCAACCTTTTGTGCACACCCACACAGTTGGCCTGGGGAATTTCTGTCTGAAATCACATTTGGCAAGCTTCCCTTAAACACCTCTTCCTCCTAATAGCTCTCTGCTGGTAGATACTGGCAGCACAGGTCTAACTATATTTAGTATCAGCGATTATCTTCGTAGCACTGGCAGATGTTTTATGATACAACACTTGTAATTTATTCAAAAGATACAGAAATAGTGGTTAATCTTTTAACACTGACTTGCACCTTGCTTTGCCCTCGAAAGAGGCTCAGTTAACTGCTGCGCAAATGCTAAGAGGTGTTAAAAATGTTGAACGAATGCTGATTCATGTTGACTCTAAAACTTGGGAAGTCATGTTAGGTTGACTACATTTTATCTCAATAATGAAACATTTATTCTGTCTCAATCTACTCACATCTCACTTCTTGGCATATTTTACTGATCTCCAAAAGAGAAAGTCTTTTTTCAGTTTTCCTGCCCACTGTTTGCAGTCACACCGTCCTGAAACTAGGCCTTCCAGCTGAAGGGTGCTGTAACCTGCTTACAACAGCCTGCTGCTGATTTAATGGGATCTCCTGACAGCGGAGGCAGCCGGATGTTGAGTTTGTCATGTTTGTGGGATCATTCCTGACCGGCCGCAGCCTTGCGGTATGTGACATTATCATGCACTAAAAATGAGAGATGGATTCATTACTGCAGTTAAGGAATGCACCAGCCTGGCAGTGATTGCAGGAGACCCTGCATACCCATGCACTCCCTTTAGTGAGTCATGGTCTGTTAGCTTGGAAACAATGGGCTAATTTTAGGATCCCCGCCCTTTTCCTCCACAAAAGCAAATGAACAGATACAGACACTGGAAACCAGCTGATGATATCAGCTTATTATTAGCAACTTACAGTAGGGCAAAATGCAGATTTTGTGCCTTGCTAGTGGGGCTCGTTATTTGGTTTTTAGCCAGGAAATGCATTTTAAATAAATAAATATAAAGTGTAGAATTAAATTGTGAAATCTTAAGAAAACTACATTACTACTGTTATAATAAAATTAACCACATAGCATTCCACTTGAAGCACAATCAGCAACTCTTTTGCATATTCTCCTGAGTTATCTTTTCACTGTCTGCTACAGAAAGTATATTTATCTGTCATGGCCCATGAGGACCCCATTTCCTGGAAACTGCTGTGGTGGATGTCCACTTGTAGCAGGAAACAGAACAACTCTTTGAATAAGAACACGGAATCACGGTGGAAAATTATAAATACAATATCTGCCCCCACACACACACACATAAAAAAAAAACAAAGGGAAAAAATAGAATACTAGACGGTTTCTTTGGACATCCCTGTCTGATGATTGTCGATGCTTAGTGAATTTACTACTTCAATATATCATATTATATATAGTCAGCAGTGGTAATGGCCAGTGCTGCTGAAACATTAGAAACCACAATGGGCCTATTGTTGCTCTAGTGCAGTGACGGAGTGGGTTTATGATAGCCACTACTGATAAAATAACCCCAAGGACAGCCCCTGGGCAGGATCTGTGTAGCATATGCTTATAGGCTGTTTCTGGAATGACGGGGAAACCATTAGAAAACTGCCGATGGGTGAAGCTTGTTCAAGTTCAGTGGCTTTAAATAGCCCTACATCACAAACAAGACAGTCTGAAAGGATGTTGTGGCAGGAAAAAAAAAAAAAACAGGACAGGAATAGAAGCACAAAAGATAAAAACTCTAACTAGATCCAATAAAACAACAAGACAATGCAAACTAACAGGTCTGTATTGTCAAGGGTACTCGGCACTAGGCAGGCGGATAACCTAATGTGGCATCGCTCGGCATCCTGCCTCTAAACAAAGTGAAACATTTTGAAAACAAGCTTTGATAGTTTTCTAGGATCATGAACACTTGACTCCAGCAGTAGCCTGGAGGTTAGAGAAACTGCATTCTGACTGAATATTTGCCAGTTCTGGACCAACTACAAAAAGCTGAGTGAATACTACTCTTACCCTCAACAGCTACCATCAAAGTGCAGTTGAGCAAGGCACCGAACCATCAATTGTTTCAGGGGAGCAGCACTGCTGCCAACAGTAAAAAAAAAAAATGTAATGGTGCTGGGCAAGTGTGAGTGGAAAACTCTGAGTGGGTGTCAGACTCTCCAGTTTCCAACTGCCTGCTGTAGCTGTGCGTAGAAAAAATATCTTCTACATCACCTCAACTTCTTAAGTCAACATTATAGAATCAGTTGTATTGTATTTTTTTTTTTAAAACACTGAGCTCTCCTTGGAAATCCGTCTTAGAAAATATACTGTAACCATGAAAGTAAATTTTATTATTCATTACATCACCCTGCCTCATTTTTTGTATCATTGTGAGAATGGCAGAGGATGTGAGCTGACTACTGATTTACCTTCATTTTGCATTTGAAAGTCACAGCGATTTGTGTTATTACTGCTCTGTCAGACTGGTGGAGGCGGGATTGATGGGGCCGCTGAGCTGTTCCCGAATGCTCGTATGAGAATAGAGGTTACAGTCTTTTTCTCATCAACACCTATGACACTGTGATGAGTGGAGGCTTGTAGTTTTGACTGACAACTAAATGCGGAGGCTTGCCACATACTTATATTTGGATAAGAGGCAGCATGTGACTCTAATTTCAGGACAAACGCTGCAATCCGCGAAGCATAGCAAGACATGGTTGCAGGAAGAGATATAAAGGAAGAGGGAGGGGAGAGCAATGAGAGGAGTGAAAAGTTAGCAAAGGAATGTGAAGTCAAGAGGAGCAAAGACAAGGAAACTAATGAAAAGGGGAGCTAAAATAGATAGGAAGGAATATATAGCATGAGCTTGTAGCGTCAGCAGTGTGGTGCATAACCTTATTAGCTCACAAGGATAGGGCCAGCCTAATTTTACACAACAGCAGGCGGAGGATCTAGACAGACGCGAACAAAAACATGTCCAGCAAAGGCGGGAGCGCAGAACGCTCATGGTACTCTTGTTGTATGCCAGCAGAGCTTGGCTGCCCAATTGACCCTGATGAAAAGAAAGGGTAAACAGAACCAGGTGCAAGAAAATGTTTTGTCTGTGAGAATTGGGAAGTGATGACTGGCTCAGCAGTGAGTACCAGGTAAGGAAAATTGGGCTTTAGTGGCACAAAGGGGAGCTCGATGTGGTCCGGGTACACATCCAAAGAAGTTTCCCTCTTCTTACAAACAAAATAGGCTGGTACAGCCTACTGCAAGTTTCTGCAAACCACAAATATGTTGATATGAAACATTTAGATATCCTTAAAAGTCCGCATGAGACGCACCTAGCTGGTGACGTGGTATAAAGAGCATCATAGTCCATGCAGCAAGGTGGCCAACATGGTGGTGGTGGTGTAAACAACTATGTTTAAAGCTGCGATACAGTGCATCATGAGTTGGGAATGAGAACTGCAAAAACATACATTGCCAACATTTGCTGTGGCAACTTGGTTGGACCAAAAAATTATCATTCAGGGTACAGATATAAACATAACATTATAATCACTACACTGGTAGTTAGCCATGTTGGTCAGAAACTGGTCAAAAGGGGCCAACATAGCTCGACCTTTTCAATGTCACGTTGTTCATCTGTCGTAGCATCTGTTCGTGAACAAAACGCCAAGGACAGAAACCAGCATTAGGACTTGTGAGGAAGACTGGCTGATTATCTCCCTCCCCCTACGTTTTGTTTACATGGTGGATCCATAATAATGTGACCCCTATGATAATCAAAAGGGATATGCAGAGGTCATATCAGACAGCGAAAGAAGCCACCGCCATCCTGCCATATATTTCTCATCTTTCATCTTTTCCTTTGCCTCTCTCTCAGACTTTTTGCACGAGTGCCTGTGTCTCAGATCCCAGTCCCCTCTAAAGCAGACATCAGTTGGCAGTTTATCTAACTCCACAGCCCTCCTTCATCACAACAGACCTCCAGCTGTCATTGTAGACATCCTTCCAGCCACCACACTGAGGGGAGGAGAGGTTCAGTCCAACAGAGCCACTCTGGTTCCTCTCCGACACTCGAGCCCTCCTAGGAAGTAGGAAGCGGGAGCAAAGGGAGCTTTTCCTCTCTCCTGTGGCTCAGTGTGCAAAGCTAGTTATCATCGGTAGGAGGAGGTGAGGGAGCATCATGAGGCAACAAGGTGCCGAATGAATGCATCTCTTTCTTCCTTTCCTTTTTTTCTTCTTTTCCCTTGTACCTACCCCGCAGTGTTTCTCCCTCACTGTGTTTCTTTCACCTCTCCTCTCCCTGTACCTTCCTCTCTGCTCCTTTTCCATACAGCTGACACCAACACAGGTAATTCTGACTAATGTGACAAATAAACTCTTCTAATCTCAACAAAGCGGCTGCTGCTTTCTGCTGTGCATTCATCTGTGTTAAATCAAAGGTTTTATGCAAATAAAGGTTTTTACAGGGTCTTACTTTTCATCCAAATAAGAAGCTATATCAGGTTGTAAGCTGGACAGCTTTGAACTTACTATGTAAACAAGTGACAGGCTTCGTGCTGAAACGCAAACCTCCCCAACATTTACCTGTCAAAACCAGACTTTTATTTCGCAATAACACCTTTTCTGGCAAAGCAACATCTCCCGCAGAGAGGTTTTAATTTTAATCAGGTGTGTCTGGTGAGTGATTCACCTGCTCTGCTATTTGAAACTCCTGTGACCTTAAAGAGCTTAGCACAACATCATCGCTTCCACCGCAGAGCCTCACTGTATATGCAAAGCTTTACGCTGTCAGCTGTGCAAACTAGATAAATAATGTTGGTTAATGCTGCAATTCCACAAGTAAAGACGTCAGATTTGGTGCTGTGCAGTCTGGTCAATCATATTCCAACTTATATCTACAAATAAGCTTCACACTCACCCTATTTTTACATTTCACCAGCTTGTGGGAAAGTACATTACCGTGTTTTGGCATGGCAGTAGAGGCATTTAAACATTAACAACAATACATCAGAATATATGGCGCCTGTCAGGTTGTATGCTGTGTACGGCTGGGAAGCACATTGCCGGAGCACAGCTGTCTTGTAAGCGAGGGTAGGTTCAGTGCAGCAGAAAGACAAAGCGTCACCCTGCAGTATTCATGAACAATTTTTAGAGGGGTGGTTCTGAGTGCTCTCCTTTGTACTCGCCAGTCTACATATCCTGACCTACATAACCTACGTGTGACAACAAGCAGTCGGCTGTTGAGTGCTGTCTGCTCTCCAGAGGAAAGTCTTGTTTTCCTCACAGCACCTTTTTCTTGGTTTAATGTGCCAAACAATTGATTCATCGGAATACAGGTGCACAGTGAAAGCTGCAACTCATGTCAATTCACCCAAATCACAAATAAACATATTTTCCCAGCCTTTCCAAATGGTATCTAGCCATGCAGATAGTTATGGTTGTATCTGCCAAGGGTTTGAAATCTCTGCCAGTGAGAATTATGCTGCTACCCTAAAACAATGATAGTGAAAGGATTTTTTTGTTGTTATTCTCAAAGCATTGAGAATTTTAAAAAATTAAGCAACATCATGCCTTTCCTGAGTGTGTATTATTCTGAGTAACAGACGGTGCCTGACATTTCTATGGTGTTTTTTTACATGTACATTTTTCAATGCTTAGTCATATTTTCAAGGACAGTGCCAAGGAAGTGTATTTTGCCAACATTGGTATAATGTTTCAAGTCATTTAGATAATTTTGTCTGTAGAAAACAATATAGTGCATTTTGTGATAATGAACCTAAAAGGGAAATCTGTTCATCTCATGACCAACTGCCATGGAACATGGGACTGTGGCCCACTGCGCTCTGACAGAAGGAGTAATGACATCACTCATGTCTTGATCCAACACAGACTTCAGACTAAATTTAGGTCAATGCATTTGGATAAGTTAAAAACTGTGTTGAACAAATTACCACTTATTTTTAATTTATTTTGTGAAGATTTTTTAAAATTATTTAGAAGGAACAGAGTAATCCAATGGTAGTGTTGTGTGCATTGGGCCTGCACGCCAAACAATGGTCTAGGTTACCCTTTAAAAAAAAAGATTTAAAAAATTGGATTACATATGTTCGAATACAGCAGAGTTTACATTCTAAAGAGCTTTACAGATACGTAAACCATTAACATAGATTTTGCTTCCCCAAATAAATTTTAAACATGCAATTTAAATGTAAAATTCAGCAAAAATAGGTTGCTTTTTTGAACATTCTGCATTTATTACTAAATTATCACTCTCCTTTATTTGACATTATGTAGGCATTGGGTGGTTCTTCCTATGACCCTGCAAGTCATCAGCGGGCATCGGTTTGTGCCCCAGTGGTCCTGGATGATGCCATCAGGAATGGATGTGGTCTAGATACCACACAGGCCTCCCAATACCATGCCAGATGCAGCTTTGCCACCCGTGGCACCATCTCAACCTTTATAAATTTAACGGTTCATGTACGTCAGGGCTGAACCATCTGGCCCTCCGAAGAGTTTCTGCATGTAAAAATGACTTTGGAGGTGATGAAATGGACAACCTGATATGTGCAAAATGGGCTTTTTTTCACATTGATTTGGTATTTGATCAGGGGTTTGTTGCACCGTTAAATTTGTTTTTGTGCAATTAGCAGCATTACTGTTAAATGTGGTGTATCTGTCTGCCTAAGAAAATTCTAAGACCTCTTTTCCTATTGCAATAGAATTAAGTTGTTGTCACTGAAGTTACCATGTTACAGAGAAAAATCTCTGCAAGCTGTTGTTCCACTAGACTCATCCTGATAATGTACTTTTTCATAATGTGTTTCTTTCATCTATTTTTCTAAAAAAAACAATCATATCCTATCATCCCCTTCCTGAAATAATGACACAAGTCATATTTTGACAAAAAGGATTTTTTTGCCGAAATCATCTCATGATGCTGGCCACCAGTTTTCTGTGTTGTCTAAAAAACCTGAAAAAAATGACTTGGGCCATTATTGTAAGAGCGTGTCGATATTAGAAAAATTACTCAAATTTGGGGTTTTAAGAAAAGAACTTAATTAAGACATGACCATGGAAATGTGGCACAGATCACTTTCAAAGTTTAGAGAAACAAACCACTGATAGGAGATGATACACAAAGTACGGAAAATGTTGTTGATGTTTGTTCGAACACAAGCCTTTTGCGGCAGAATACTCATGTCACATTACTTGACCTTTGAGCACAAACAGCAGTCTCCTGGGTGAAAGTCTTTGACCAATCCACACACCCCCACTTCCACCATTCGCAGACTTTGTCGCCCTTTATACAATGTCATGCAACTTCCTCTTTTGTCCCAACATAAGTAATATGGTACCTAGATTTTACACCTAACAACAGAGGTCAACATACCTACTGACTCCTCATTACGTGGGTTAGAATACAAATTATTTTTGTAGGTATAAATACCAAGAACTCTTAATATGGACATGTCTCATTAGCCTATGTTTGCTGGACTCCTTTAGCACATGGTGTGAAGTGAATTAACCACTATCAATAGCTCAATCTGTTGAGCAGTCAGTTGATCAATACATTGATAAATCAGTCAGATAACATCTTCACATGATTTCCATCTGACCGGCTAATTTCCGACAGTCATATCCTCTGATGTTCAATGTGACACCTTTATTGTAAACTGGTGTCAGGCACATTGTGTCACAGGGACAACAGATCTGAGACAGCACTGTCACTGTCCTCTGCCACTCAACTGACACTTGAAAACAGGGTGTTCAGATGTGCACTGAGCTGTGATCTGAGCTGTAACACTAGCCCATGCACAACACGCGCACAGTTACACACTCGCTCACACACACACACAGACACACACACACCACACACACACACACACACACACTCATGTCACTGGCTGTGATAGTCTGGGTGGTCCAGGGGAAGAGACAGACAGAGGAAGGAAGAAAAAGAGCAGTATATCTGAAAGGGGAAACATTAGAAGGGCATCTCTTATGTTTTCCATTAAGGTAACAGAGTTGTGATGGCAGGGATGTTGGACCAGATAAGAACAGAAAGAGACATAAATGGAAATGGAACACTTTTTTTTCTCCGGATAACCTAAGGCTGGCATGATTTCACAGCGACTCCAAACCTCATCTGGTAGCAGTGCTTCAGTGTTTGGTTAACTTATTATATCAAGTTGCATTACAGCTCCAAACTAAATCTAATGAGCAGCATATTCTAAACCAATACATCTAGTACAGACGTTTTGCCGTGGCACCTCAAGTGGAGAAAGACATACAAAAGCTTGTACCATTGTTGAGCCAAATTGAGAATCTTTAAAGATAATTTCCCTGCAGCTGGTTAAGTAAATGTCAGATAGCATTCAAACAAATCAAACACCCAAACCAGGGAGTCTTTGTGTTATGTGGCACACATCTCTGGGGAGTGTCTGTTATTTACACCCTCTCATCCCGTCTAGGTTGGTGCTGTGAGGATGCATCACATTCTCACTTTGTTGTAGATCAGCTTTAGACTGCTTTAACTGTCAGCCGCAGCCCTTTAAATCCCACAGGGCCCATTCTATTTGCACTAGCCATTAGCCGAGGAAAAGGCCTCTGTATGTCGCCCAGATTATTTAGCAACTCTTTGTTTGTTTTTCCCTTGCTGATTCCCATTTGATCATTCCATTCTTCACTCCTCATTGATGCGCAATGCATATTACTTTTTCGCTAGTGTTTCAACGTATGAGTTTGGGGAATAGTTTTGGGTGGGTGTGGGGGTTCAAAGCTCTAAAGGATGGTCTAATCACATGCAGGCATGCTGTCAGAGGCTTTAATCGCCTTTGTCCGCCGTGTCTCTGAGTTCAGAGAGGGGCCGGCGTCCCTGCATGATACCCACTGCTGTGTTCATACTGGAGATACATAAACTTTGAAAACAAAGGGGCGAAAGGCAGAAGCACAAGGCTTTGATCCGACTAAAAGCTGCCAGTTGCCGTTGATGTTCTTTCTATACCATACAAAAGTTTGGTCCACCCAAAGCGGACTCTTTGAAAAGGTGCCAATGGACAAATGTCTCACAGATTTACATTGTGGTCAGTTGACTCTCAAGGCCAAAGTCTTAAGCCATCAAAGTGAAGTATTATTCTGACAAAAACATTTTTCATTCAAGTAGACTCTCAGCGAGCCGTCACTAAAGCTGGCCACATCAGAAAATGTCTGAACTTTCACATTGAACACAATGTAGCGTTTAAACCATTCCAAAACATTTCTTGAACGAGGAAGGGAAGCTTTGTTTTCAGCTTCGCAACAATTTTTCTTGAGACAATTCAAAGGGTTTTAAAACTGTTCCTTTCAAATAAAAAGTAGGAGCATAAAGGGAATACTGAACACCAGGACCACCAGGATTCTGTAACCGCCTACAAGTGCAAGTGCAGGAGTCTGTCAGACCGGGAAAACTTAACTGTTCATGTTCACAAGCACAACATTTTCTACTTTCCGTGCCAAACTTTTTGCATTAATTTACATCACATAAACTGCAGCTTAAATGCTTGTAAGTCTTATTTAATTTAGTTATTTATAGTAGCCTGTAAAAGAAAAAGAAAAACTTTTGTCGGTTCTGGTGTTAATGCTTTAGTTTTTCAGAATAAAAACAAATTAAAATAATGATGTAAATCGTCAAGTTTGAGACTAGGCAGCAGGCTTTGTTTAAAAGGCTTATTGTGTAGAAATAATCAACACATTTACATTCAAAATAGTATATATAGATCCTTGTCGTTATCCCATAAAACAAAACTGTTAAGTTTTGAGGGAAACATGTTTCTCTGGAATCACATTTATTTCTTAGCTGTATCACAACTCATTTCTAATGAATCTGATGTGATTTTGATACAGCAGACTGCTGATAGTTTCCTGTGTGTAACAAAAAGTCAACCTTGACTTCTTTTAGTGACTTAATAACTTACTCAACAGACTTTACTAAACCGAATTCAACTCACAACATTAACCACATTAAAACTGCAATCATAGTCTGTCAGACATGACATTTCACATTGATATGAATGTAGTTCCGTCATTTTTAGGAGACAGGGTTTCATTTTGTGATACAGGTGTGTATTTCTCTACCTCACTGGACACTAGTCGGCTGATAGCAGCGCTGATGATGAGAAATACCAAACAGACAAAACTCCTGGCACTGAATCACATAATTGCTATGAAATGTCATCTATGTTCTTATTTTAACAAAGAGAGTCAATATGGCAGATAAAGAGCACAAGCTATTAAGGTAATTCAATTATCTGCCCCTCTAATTTATTTTTCCTATCATGAGATTTATCATGCAGCAAAAGTAATTGGTGAATATGTGTGTGCCTGTGTGTGTGTGTCCACATTTCTGCTGGCATACTTATATGACTGGAATTTAACTCAACACTATATACATATATAAATATATGTATATATATTCATTTTTTTGGGTTGCATTGAACACGGATTGGACAATGAGAGATTATGTCATGCAAAGGTTTACAGCCCCAACCTGAACATGACTTTGCAAAGATCACACTTCCACAAGCTTCTCCTTTTAAATTATCTATAAAAATAGAGCAGACAAAATGGGCAGCCCAGGATATATTCCAAAGAACATCGTCAAAATGACATTGTGGTATGGCTCACTTAATGATGGCATTGCTAATTGATATTAGAGCGGAGGATCAATGGTGCAGCTCTGCCAAAAGGAGACCAGCTTCAAGAGCAAGAAGTTTGTCCCCAAGGTCATATTCTGTTACTGTAATATTGACCTTCCTGTTCCCTCCTGACATTCTGTCCAAATCACATCCTGTTGTTATCGTGCAGCCATTTAGGTATCTGTCTTATCTTTCATCCAATACATCCTCTCTGTGATGGCCTCTGTGGCACGTTATCAAGTTAGGGATAATGTACAGCCAGCAGGTCATTATAGCAAATAAAGAAACATGAATAGCTACTTATAGCTAACAGCTATAATAACTACAGAAATCCATTTGACCCACATGCACACACATTAGAAATTATTTTGTTGATTTGGGAAATTACTTTTGCTTCAGCTTAAAAGTTTCTACAGTTGAAACTTTCTTTTCAAGTAATTCGAGCCTTCAAACACTAACTTCATTTCGGTTTTCTCCAGTTTTGTGGATTTCTCTGTTGCTGCCATGAATTTTGTATTCTTCGTCTATTTTTCTTGGAATTTTCATGGAACGAATGTTTTGTGCATCTCAAATTAGAAAATTCTTCTATGAGGTTTTCTGACTGTGTAATGGAAAGCTAACATTTCTGCTGTTTTAACCAAATCCACCAGATTTTATTTTTGGGGGAATTATATGATTTATTTAATATCTGGCTTGAATGTGGTCCCTCAGAAACCAGGATCAGAACTTTATTCATAGCTGATCTTCAGATATAACAAACTGTAAAGTTTATAATCGACCAATCAGAATTAAGTATTCAACAAGGCTGTAATACTAGAGGTTTAGAATAAAATCAGGTTTTAAAATAACCAATCCAGGTATATTATACACTGGGAAAATATAAGTGTTGTCATACTGCCCACATATTTGCAAATTAGAATAATAAGTGTTTCCTTTCAACACTTAATTAACACATGTTTGCCTGTTTATGTGAAAGAAAATCAAAAAAATTAAATGTGCATGCATTTATAATTAAAGAACTGCTACATTCAGTAATGAACCAGCTAATGCCTGTATAAATAAGATAAAGAATATGACTAATGCCCCAGGAAATCTACGGAGGTGACTTAAAAGAAGCTCTATGATGAAAAGAAACTGAGACTGTATTCAGTTTTACTAGAAACACAAAATATTTTACCAGTAACAGAACAAAATAGGGGAATAGAATTGGTCTAAAAGTCCAGGTGGCATTTAGTGAAAGGTCCTCTTAGCTCTTGAGTGTCTTACACCAGACAATTGATATTTATGAATTGATTCAGTAGTGTCAGTCAGTCCTGCACTTTGCCAGGAGCACTAATCCATGTGATGGAATTCACATGTCTACTTCATATAAAGTTTTCCGTGTTGCTTATTGACCTTTTCATCCAGCATTTTCCCCTCACTGATGTGAGCTGGCTCCTTCACAGAAACTGTCTAGAGCCATTATTTCTCTGCTTTCTATTCCGCTTCCGGTGGGAAACACTCGAACACTTAACACGCCGCTTCACTCGAGGTGATTGCAGAAGTGCAAGAACTCGGATGTGAAAGGGGGGCCGGCAGTCTGAGGCTCTGGATGCAGTCGTATGGTTCTTGAACGTCTGCATGTTATAAATAATAGCATTGTACCCGCGCTAGATGTGTTGTTGTCATGAAAGCTGTCAGATGTCTTCAAAAGCATAAGAGCTTTCCATTTAATACAGGCTAAAGGACAGCTCTCTTTCAATAGAGTCTGAAAGCGCATTTACATCGAGCATCACAAAAGCTGTTATCAGCATGGCACATCCATAGCGCCAAGCATTGTTATTTGGCCGTGTGACGATGTTTGCAGTGATTGCTCTCGTTTCTTCTAATGCTTGATGAAAAATGATTCTGGAGAGCTTTTTCTTTTCTCAAAGTCGTCACGCACGGCTTTGTGTTGTAAGACTTGCATTTACATTTTCAACCTTAGTGTCTAACATCTCTTTTACGCAACCACACGCACACATTCGCTTTCACAGTAACACACACAGGCACGTTTATCAATTTGCCTACCTTCTTGAACACCACCACAAATGAAAGGAGAACCCTTGTCCTTTAACTAGAATATGATGAATACCTTCTCTTCTACATGTTGAAAAGATCTTCTATCTATTTGCCCTTTTAGCCAGCTCAATACAGAACAGTACTTGATTAAATCGCATTAGCACAGTTATTTGGATCAAGGACCTTGATTAAAATACAGAAATATGAGTTTCTTATGTAGTGTTGCTCTGAAATATCTAACTCAATTTGACTAAACAACTAAATGAACAGTGGAATAAAGAATCCAACAGCACTGCATACATATTCTCCTTGAACTACAAATAATCTAATAAAACATATATGATGTTTGTATGCATCTGATGCTGATTGATGCATGTTGTCAAATGTAATGTGTGTATTTGCGTTGACATACATAACTTTACTAATCAACTACATTATGATGTTCAGGTAGTGTTTGAGCTCAGGTTTAGTAACATTACATACAAACCTATAAGAACCGATTCAATAACTGTTTGACAACAGTGTGGAATACAGCAAAATACATCAATTAGTAAGCGTTGAGGTGGTATATCATATGATGCACATACCATAAACACATAGACACTTGTTTCTTATACAGGGTGTCCATAATGTCTTTTTACAACTTAAAAAAAATATCACAAAAGCAAATGAACAGACAAATATATGTTAATTATTACAAAATGAGGAGTAGATATTTAAGTTTTTTTAGCCTCATTGAATACACCTCTAAATGGGCACCAACAAATCTAACTAAGGTATCTCATCAATTGAGTGTCAATAAAGTGACTTTATGGACACCCTGTACATCTTCTTGGCAAATAAAATATAGTAGAGTACTGCAGAGCTCAGATGTACTAAACTGAAGACAAACATTATTTGCAGATTTAAGTAACGCCCACATCAAAAAGTTTCAATGCATGAATCAAACAAAGTGTCTTATTCCAGCTATTGACTCATTATACAACACAACTTCACTGAAGTACTGGAAGTCCTCAAAGCTTTAGCAGAGCTGCTCATTTAACTCACACAGACCAACAGGTGAATGAACAACCGTGAAAAGATCCTCCAGACTCCCTACTCACAGTAACATCAGCAATAACAAACCAGCCTCAGTGTTCAGGCACATAAAGTGACCTCCATCCATAACACCGAAAACCGAACAGCAAGGAGGTCATTACTCACAGACAGCCACAGGTGAGCGCCGCGGTGAGTTTAACAGCAGAACCGCCGGTCAGGACCGATATTATGTTACATAACGCACGATATGAAGGACACGTAGCGTGACTAATACTAATAATGTGATAGTCAATCACACGAGACTCACCATGTAAAATTCGCTGCGTTGTTTCTGCGGCGTCCCGGCTCACTGCGGCACGTTAGCGAAGCGGAAGGCACGCCACGTGATAACCTTTCACCTGCCGCAGGTAATCAGGTGACGTAACTGACGGCAGCCAGGTCATTTCATTCATAGCTAAATTATTATTTTTGTTAAATGATGTTCTTGATATGGGCTGGCCTTTATAAGAAATGCAATAAATGAAAATAAGCTCAATAAAAGGTTGCTTTGCTCGTTTGCCTTTTTTTAAATGTAGAAACTTTTCCATTAAACAAGGAACTTTTTCAGGAATTTAAAAACTTCTTCCGCGATTTAATCCAAGTAATCTCTGTTTTAAAGAGTGTGCTCAAGCACTCTAAAACATCTAAATCGTACAGATTACAGTTGTACTTTTTAACATGTGTTTAATGTTGTGATTTTTGAAACAAAACTACTAATATAAATGTTGATAAACCACAGATATGTTGAATCTCAATGTTTAAAATCCATTTCTTTGAAACCTGTGCTGGCAGTGCAGTTTTGAAGCATTGGGAATTGATTTTTTTTTAGCAGACCAGGCTCACTTGTTACTGCTCCCACCTAACACGCAGGTTACCCTACCATTACTATTTCACACTTTCCAAGTTTCCAAGTTGTTTGTAAAGTCCTAAAAAACTATGATTGAAGGTGATTGACACGTTCAAGAGGACAGGCTGTTATTTTTTAGAAGGTATGCTGTAGGTTTAATGGAAACTCTTACCATCAGGCCAAATGAGGCAGCTCAGCATGAGGCAGCAGCAGTCCTAAAAAATGGTGTTTTTAAGAGAGTGCCTCTGCTATCTTTTTAATTAATATCTGCCTTGAGGGGACTAGTTAGATACAAACAGAAAAAAAGCCTTGGTGCATACCAATGGCCTGCAAATGCAGTATGTGTTAAATCATTCCCTGTCTCGTCAAACTGAAAATTAATTTGATCGAGTCCTCTTCAAATAATAAATAATTCCACCAATTTATCTTGATGTATTTGAATGAGTTCTTTTTGGTACTGAATTTTTGTACATATAAATCACTAATATCATATCCCAGTAGATTTTGAAAATCAAAGTGTATTAAGATGGATCTCGAAACAACTGCAAGACAAGTTTTCCATCAAAATTATTTTAGTTTTTAAATATTTTATCTCTTTAGCAGCAGGAAACTATTGAACCGCCCTCACAAAAAAAAAATAATCCCATGGGTCGTTTGTGCTGCAAATGATTACGATCAGTGTTTATGTTTGTAGTTAGTGGCGCCCTCTAGTGGCTGTAGTAATTATGAAGCATGCAAGGCGGAAGTGATGTTACTGAATGTGAAAGCAAAAGGGGGAAGCAAGAACCCTGTCAGTGCTCCTTCTGCCTTTTTGTGTAATCCCACTTTGCGGCAAGACTTGTCTGCAAGAAGAGCCATCGGGCCAACGATTTAGGCTGGCTCCTCATTCCACCTCTGTCACCACCAGCACCTTCCTCTTGGCTTGGTTTTTATCTTTGCTTTGCTTTTACAACCCCGTACATCCACTCAGCATCACAAACACCACTGACCTACAGAATACAGATTCCTTCATCAGGTTTTCATCTTACTTTCAATTATTATAGAATTAAAATATATTCTTTACACTCATATGGTGCATTATAATATGCTTTAAGCACTGTATAATTACAGTTCTATAGTATTAAGCATTTAAACTGACTTATAAGGTCAAGTATAGTACTTCATTAGTACCTCTAATCGCTGGTCACTTACACATTTTTACAAGGATCATAATATATTATAATACTTTTAGTTGCAATACTTTATATATTTTTTATAAAACTTTACAATCACTGCTGTGATGCATTATAAAATGATTATTGGATAATCTTAAAAGTTTGTTTAAAATGCATTACAGACATGGGCTTGTAAAAACAGTGAGTGACCAGCAGTTATAGTATGAAGTATGTATGATACTTCCCCTTGTAAGTCTTCATAATGCTTTATATTGTCTTTTGGTTATTGTTATAAGCCATTATGGATATTTATAAGTGCTTGTAGCATCAGTGCTATAAGCAGACTAAAACACATAAGTATGTTTATAATGCATTATAGACATAGGCTTCAGTGTTACCAAAATATCAATTGGCAAGTAATAGGAGGATTTAGCATAATTAGGTTTTCTAAGTCCTGAATGAGCGTTTAGAAGGATTGCAGTCTGGGTCTAACTTTAATCCTTAGACAGCAGTATTCCGATTGATATTTGGAGTCACAAGAGCATACAACCATATGTACATCTGCAATTAAACAGTGATGATGGAATAGTTTCCTGAAATAAATGTAATGGTGTATCATTAGCCTCCATGGTCTGTCATTTTGTATTGGAAAACACTAAAAAAAGGGACATTAAAAAGCCATTCCGAAGCACTAATACTTTAAGCACCAGTCAGCTCCAAAAAGTTTACTCACTATTCTTCTTGGGAAACTAAACACCATGAGGGAGGTCACATCTGCCACTGCCAGTGTATGTTCCACTCTGAGCATCTTGCACCTAATAGCCATTAATTACAAATTAGGCAAACCAGATTTCACTCAGCAAACGGGAAGCATGCAGTATATCTCTCTAACCACAGGCCAGTGTTGAAGAGACTTCAAATTGGCCTCTGAATGCGAATCTAGCTGAAGGGTGGAGTGCAACATCTTATCTGAGGAGCATTAGTACACATAATTTCAAGCACCAATTTATTTGCCTCTGAGCAATTAGAAAAAAAAACTGCATGAGGAGTAATCTTTTGTGTGGCAAAAATGTGAACTAATGTAATGAATGAGGAATAATTTGCCCAAAGCAACATTTTAAGTGTGTGTGTGTCTGCTTGAGTACGGGGTGCATGCATATGTGCATTTAAAACTAAAGAAGGCAATTGAAAAAGCCAATTTTTATCTTATCCAAAGTAAGCTGGCACTGTGAAAGTAAACAGTGCAATCCTATTTGACAAGGCAAAATTGGCCGCGCAGATGCTTGAGAGAACAAAAATATCGGGTGCTGGAGGTTATCTCTTGGGAGAAGAGAAATTAAATCAAAGCCATGACTAGCCATTCCTCAACCAACTCATACAAGGACAAGAACAAACATTATTAGTAATTGCTTTTTTATTTGATCTTTTCATCTTTTTTTTTCAGATAGATCACAATGAACACAGCCTTTAGACAATAGCAGTTGAAATAATCCATACAAATGAATGTCTCTGGTCTTTTCACCAGTTGCCCATTGTAGCGTGGAGCCCTATGCTATCAGTGTGGGCTTGGGGGTGAGGGGACGACACTGACAAACATTGGGTGCTTGTTTTAACTAACCAAAATGACATGTTGTCTCTATGTGTGTGAAGCAGTGGCTGTCTGAGTCTATGTGCACCTGCATCAGCGTGAGTCAGAGACCAGAGGCGGTTAGCCACATTCAACAAGGCCCTGTCCTAATCACTTGATAAAACCTACAGTCTCAAGTGGGCAAAAATATCCCACTCTAGGTTTGAGTAATGCACTGCCAACAGTGTATGATGCCAACAGTGCGTAATTAGACAATAATGAGAGGCCTTGCATTATGCTCAATCTCCAACTGTGTTGACCTCAGCAGCAGCCTTTGCTCTATTAGACAGCATACAGCCTGAGAGAGGGGCCATGGCTTTAGAGAAAACCTTCCATCCGCTGGACCTGGCTCATTTCCTGCCCACAGTTTGTGAGTGTACAGACAGCGTCCGGGTCAGCTGAATACCATTCAAGGGGACAGCACTTTAAATATGCCTGAAGTGTGACAGTGACTGTTTGTGGCAGCCAGACTTCGCAAAAGACGGAATCCTGGGATGACCTTTTGCACTTGTGTTAATTAATGCCCAAATAAAAGAGGGACCACAGCAATGTTTGTGTGAGTTGGAAATCCATCCATAGTGCACAGGTAAGTGAAATTAAATTAGAAGAAAGGTTTTGTCAAACAATGAGGGGCATGAAAGCGAATCAAGCACATGCACACCCACACACACGGTAGAAAATGCTTGATCCAGCGTGGAGACTGAGCACAATGAGATAAAGAAAATAAACCATGAAGACAAAGCGTGGACGTGTCACATTTGTCTGGGTAGTGTTTTGCCCTCTCTTTCAGCCTTCGCGTTACCTTTAAGGGGCTATGCATTTAAATGAAAGGCAGTGTGCTGCTGAAGTGCTAAGGTGTGTGTTTGTGTGTCTGGGTGTGTGCACTGCGTGCACGTGTAACAGCATTTTTGTCAGGATCACAGTTGCAGTACGCCTTTGAACAGCAGATTTTAACTGTTTGTATGATGTGAATGTCAGGCTTGCTTGATTTATCCAGATATTTGAGAGAGATAAGAAAAAAAAAATCTCGTTTAAAAATAACCGTAAATATGTTCTTCCTCCGTCAAATCTTCCAAGCCCTCTCTAAAAACAGCCTCTGCCATCTCCCAGGGAAAGAGCAAGGGTAAACCGAAACCAAATACTTTACAGACGAAAGAGAGGAGAAAAGCTAACAGTTGCTTTGCTCCTCGGAGGCGAGAAAGCAAACAGCTGAAGAGAAGAAAAGTAAGCAAATGAATAGTGAAATGAAAAAAAAGGATAGCAAGTCGGCAAAAGATAAAGAAGAATGGAGGAATGACAGCAGAATGTCCAAACATGTATCTCGATTAAGAAAAAGAAGCAAGAACAGAAATACCATAATACTTCCATGTGACATGTCTGCAGGATAGAATGTGTTATATCTGCTGTCAAGATTCCAACTCAGCTCAGAAACACTTCAGTAAACACACCAGGAGCCTTTTGAATCCAAGTCACTGTTCCCTCTCATGGCTGCATTTTACATAGATTTGGTGATTGTGGTCATATTTCCCAAAACACATCTAGTCTAATAGCCTACTGTTCTGCTTAGTTTACTGTCAGAGTATATTAGAAAAAGCACCTCCCTTAATTCAGAGAGTGGCCGAAATGTGCCAAAATTTTCAAAAATAAATGTCTGTATCATTTTTTTTTTTAAGAAAGCCTGAATGTGAAGACACTTGGTTATATAAACCGTGTACCTAAACAGCTAAGACATCAAATCCAAAGTAACTTCAGATAGAATTTCAGATGTCAAGTTTCTCTGCAAAGTATGAGAATTCTAACATGTATCGAGAAGGAGTACATACATAAACAACACAGACTGCTGAAAAAGAACCTCTTTTGGTCCTTAATAGAAAATGCACATTCTGGTGGACCAGGGCTTTATAAGCAGTCACAAGCTCCACAGATACAACAAGCTCTCCGCAGAGACAGTAAGGCAGTTTTATGATCACCAAGGAAACCACTCCACTTTCCATATGGCAGGTTTCTTTTTTGGAAAGAAAGTAAAAACATAATGAACACAAGGTACGCATACTAGTTATTGTTAAAGAAAAATAGCTGCCCTGTAAAAATCTGCTCAGTAAAAATATTCAAACTGTTTTCTTGTGGTTGTTGCTTTTTGTTGTTGGTTTGAATTGTATTCTAGATCAGCTGGCTCATTAAGCTTTAAACAGTTATTGTATTTGATCCAGCTGGACCTTCGGGTAAAAAGAGGCGACATCTCAAAAGCACTGAAGCCAGCCTGCAAAGACGCAGAATAGAGAGGAAAAAAACAACAAAAACCCAAACTAAAGCAAACTCACAGAGTTCGACAGCTACTAAGGCAACTTTTGCCAAATACAATATAAGCCCATGTATATTGCAACACAACTATATATTAATTTAATAAAATACACAATATAGCTTTTGTACACATAACAATTTGGCTCAAATGCACAGAAATTGCAGTAAAATCAATAAAAATATGTCAGTTTTTTGATGTAAACACATCTAAATTGGATACATTTACACATATAATGATATTATGTATAGTGATAATGTGAAGGGACATTTTCTTGTTTATTTATATTTTTGGATATTTGTCTTCGAAACAATGGCAGTGTCCTTTGCAGTTCTTTGAGTTAATACCCCGCGCTTGACCATAACTCGGACACTTTTTGCTGAGATTCCTCATTTCTTTTTTTCTTACAAAATGTATAAATATTTTGTTAACATTTTGGACACTATACATGGATTCATACATATAGTCATCTATATAATCATATAGATATCATCTTTTCACAGTTGAGGAAAAAATGTCCCTTTTTATACAACTTGTGATTGCCTTAAGGCATAGTCACACACATGATAAGTCACTGTACACAAGGGACTGAAAGCTGATGATGTTCATGTATAAGACAATTACACAGATGGCCCGTTGGGTGTAAGCATTAGTGTGTATGTGTGTGTTTGCGTGTGTGTGTGGGGGCATCAGTGCGTGTGTCCGCATGTGTATTGTATGCGCAAAGTGTAGTGCACATGTGTAAAATGTGTAAAATTGGTGCATGCAACTACACCAGTCAGCAACATGAATGTTTAAATAGAGGCGTGAGACAGACACAGCTTACACATGTGGCTACAAATGACAGGTGAAACATGGTTACACTGTTAATAATTCTCCTTCAGCGTAGCAATTAAGCCCCTCTGTCCCCAAGTCCATGACCAACGCCTGCGAACACACACCTGATTAACCAATCTCTTCATGTTCAGATACAGGATCCATCACACATTAAACACCTATATTAAAGTCAAGAAAGATAAGGTCGTTTTGTGTATTTCGGTCTTCCACTGTCCCAAACGGATTTGAATTTGTTTCACTGTTTCCACATCGATTGTCATGTCTGACCATAAATAGTCCTTTTTCGTTCAGTCTCTATGGCCATCACACATAACAGAAATCCACCTACACACACTTAGATATGTAGGATTTCACGAGAGACCATGAACAACACACTTATGAGCTGGTGGGCACTTAGATAATAGCTTGCGAGGTGCCAGAGGCATAAGCCTCTGCAATTTGCTTAAGAATCCAAAACAAAAAGAGTTTATAAATTCAGCAGAATTCAGATGTTTGTTACCCAGTTCTTTTTTTGTTTGTAGGGATCTTAGCACCAAAACTGGCGCCAAATGACCGACATTAGAAATGTTCCCATTGTCCGTCCAGTGTCGGTACTTTTCAACAACAAATACAGTGAAAAAAGCTCCTATCATAAGAGCCATTTAACCTTTATGATTTGTTTTGGTGACAGTTTTGGCATGAGAGTTTTTGGAATAGCGTTATATTCCTCTCTCTCTACCTCCACACTTCTTTTTGCTGCAGTCCTTTTTGTCACTTCCTGAGTGTGCCAGTGGCCTCACTTCCTCTGCAGTCCTGCAATAGTTTGTCGATGTCCCTCACCACCTGGTCAGCGTCCATTCTGTCACGGTTCGCGTCGGGCTCCACCTGCTCCAGAACACATTCCATTTCACCTGCTGCCTCTTGGCTGATCCGGGAGCGGGCTTCTGCGAGCACCTTGGCCACTGGGTCTGAGGGAGGCAGGGGCGGGTAGACCCCTTGGTCTCTGCTTTGTTTGGTTGGTGACAGGTACTGACCGTCAGGAGGCCCGTAGTGGCCGGAGCAGGTGGCAGGAGGAGGTTTGCCTTCAGCTCCGTCCGCTGGGCTTTTGACTGAAGAGCAGGGAGACATAGTGGAGCAGCCCTTGGTAGGACTACCAGAGGCTGAGGGGACCTCTTGGAGCAGGGGACTGAGGGCTCGTTTTGCCTTCAAGTAGGGCTTGACATTAGCGACCAGGATGGTGTGATCACGCCTTTCCTTCCCAAACGTACAGAACGTCTTCTTGCCGTTGGGATTGACAGTCTCATAGGTCTCTGTCTCGGGCACAGTCTCCATCCCCGCTGGCACGAACATATTGTTGCGATAGTCGACACCCTCTGCCTGGTTTCCTCCGGCGGGGAACTGGGGCATCCAGCAACGGTCAGAATGACCCAGTACTCGACACTCTTCTGTACAATTCACGCAGTCCTCATCTGCAGATGGGAAAAGAAAGGGAGGGGATGGATGGAAGGAGAAGAAATGGATATTCATGTCAGTAGGCTGCATAGAGTAGATTAAAACCACACAGTGAGAGGGTTATGGAATCATAGTACCATTATGAAACTGAACCATACAAAGAGTTGGAGCTCAAAGTTAAGAGAAGAAGAGCCAAACCTTATGAAACGATTTAGAAAAGGAAGAGCCAGCTCAGGATGTCCCCTTCCAAACACACAAGTATATTCGTGCACATGTCCACGCACACATGCATGCACACAAACACACACACCTTTCCAAGGGACTGGGGGACACCTGCTAGCATTTTCCAAAGCTCTGATCAAGGGGATGGCAGAGCATACAGAAGGGTTGGGGATGGAGCGAGAGAAAAACAACAACAGTTGAGGTTTGGCAAAGGCATAGTGCCGTTATCATAAATTCATGTCAGTGGGCTTTGAAGCCCTCCCTAGACAGAGCGGCTGTGCCAAATGGCTTGTGCTTCCTCCCTGTGTGTTTGTGCCTGTTTATTTGTGTGCTCCTTGTTGTTGTTGTGGGTGCACGCATGTGTGTATAAGTGTGAGTGTGTGTTCCCCTCTTTCATCTCTATTCAGAGGGATGCACACTCTGGCTGATTATGGGAGTGTTCATGCCTGTGTCAAACAGATCCAGAACTTGGTTAAAAAAATAATAATAAAATAAGAGGAGCCTATTTTTTTCTCCTCTTGGGCGTGAAGTGAAAAATAGAGAAAAGAAATGGAGCATCTGTTGTCCCATAAATGGAATTTTTCCATTGGCCGGGTGGGAGAAAAATAAGAGAACACAAAAAGACGGGATCCGAACAGTTGGGACTATACGAATGAAAATGGTACAACTTGTTTTTCATCCGCATCATCACATTAGACAGTGTAAAACAAAGTATATTAAAGGAACAGTTCACCACAAAATGAAAAATACATATTTTTCCTCTTACGTGAGGTTGTATTTAGAAATCTAGAACATTTTATTTTGAGTTGCAGAGTTTTGGAGATATCAGCCATAGAAATGTCTGACTTCTCTCAATTATAATAAAACTGTATGGAAGTGAAGGACCAAAAAAAAACGACCCAGTTACTTAGAATAACCCACAAACGTCGTTGTGAGCAAATTCATATATCAACTTTCTTTCTACCAAACTACAACCATATCACCAGCAGAAGAAGCCTAACTTCCATACGACTTGCTCACCTGAGCTAGCTAACACCACAGCTAAGCTAAAGAGCATGCTTTAAGGTTTACAGCTTTTAAAAGGTGGAAAGAAAATAGTTCCTGCATGAAACTGCTAACCATGAGATCTGCTGATTATCTTGAGTAACTGGCTCATGATTTCTGGGAAGAGACATTGCTGTTGAGCTTTTCAAATTCAGTTTTTGGTGCTTTTATCACTGCAAGAGAAGTGACATATAGATCTATTCTATTCAAGGGAAGGAGACTTTTCTACCGCTGATATCTCCAAAACATGACAACTCACATCAAAATAATATAGAATATGAATACACTACAAGTAAGAGGACAAAAATGCATTTCTGATTTTGGGGTGAACCATCCCTTTATTTTGGTCAATTACATAACACTGAATATGTTTTAGCACTGATTTAATGTGTGCAAACAGATTTGCACAGGCTGCTTGACACATTTCAGTATGCTGCCTTTATAAATTACCCCATTAGTAAAAATATGTGTAAACTCAACAAGGTACAGGCGAGACAAACCAAAGCCCGCAATAAAACAGCAGCATTTAACATTGTTTTCCAGTAAATCCAAAGGTTGCTTTCACAGACTTCTAAACAAATGCAGCAGCTCAGGCCAATTTGAGATATGCAATGCATCTCTGCCTGTTTGAGGATTCAAACACTGCAGACAAACACTACACTTCAATTTCTTTGAGCAGTGCAACACTTGCTTGTTTGCTAAAACATACTTTTTGGAAGGAAACGAACTGAAACAGAACTGAGGCAGCTTTCTTTGTTAGGAGGAATTAGGGAAGTCTATTCATAGGAGCTTAATTTCGCCATTGTTGATGTTTGTATAGCTCGATGAAAGTGTCAGTAGCACAAGTGGCAGACAGCAATATTTGAGCTAAAGCTGACTTGAACTTAGCAATTGCATGCTTTTAGAATGAATGGAAAACAGCTTGTTGTCACCTTTCACCTCCCCTGCTGAATGTTAATGCTTTAAACCTTGATTCCTCATGATAAATCTTTGTGCTCCTATACTGAGTGTGGGCCCATAACATTTCCACTGCTATTCTCAGCTAAATGTGAGAAGACAACAGCATGACTGTTAGGAGCTGTTAAGCCACCCCGTCAATTCCATTATACGATGCATGGACCTTTACAGTATGGCGAGAGTGCCGCTGTAAAGACCACAACCTTGGGACTAATACAATCTTTCATTGATGCAAATGAGCGGGCAGAGTGGATGTGCTTGAGTGCACTTGGCTTGGCTGTCTTTGCTGTGTTGCGGGTCAGCAGCCTAGATTCCCGAGAGACTGCCCTCCTAAGCTGTAGAGATGAGCTTAACACTTCACAAATGTTTGAAGAAGCCAAACAGCGCTGGCGAGGAGAGCCTGACATTTCCCATGTCGAGGCAGTCATCTGAAGAGGAAATAAGGTGAGCTGGAAAGCGGAGGCTCGACCACTTTAAGATGGACTACATTGAAATGGTGCGGGGGTGAAAGAATTCATCTGCACGCGCCGAGAAGCATTTGCGTGCATGTGCCTGTGTTTGCACGCGGCTGATTCGAGATTTGAGTGAGAAAATACAAACAATATGTCAAATCACCAAGATGGATGATTTGGACAAAAGCTTGTACATAAATAATACAAACCTGAATACACTTTCCAACCAGAGCACGCCATCACTGTAATCCATCACCAAGCCTCAAAATATAGACCCTACGTGTAACCAAGCTTAACAGCGAGACAACCGCTGCCTTTCACACATCCGGCCTGCATGCATTCCAGACACACACAATTAACTTGGCCCCTACAATGTCTTCATGCTCTCAGAGGTGATTGTCCATTCACCGTGTGCATATTAAAGCATAAATAATCCATGCAGACATATTTCCCTCTATTTAGTTGGTGGAAACCTCTGATAGATTATTTATGTCTCAGCTGCACGTTCAACCTTGAGGCGTTCTCCTCATATCTATGGTTAACAATATGACATATGAGAGCAAGGGTGACATTCATCTCTCTTCCTCCCCCTTTCTCCCCCTCCCCCCCTCTCTCTCTCTCTCTCTTTGCCATGGCTCCACCAGCTCTCAGCAGAAGCCTCCACCAAGGACACATTTGCCTGTGATGATTTGGCTACCAGGGGCGTGCTCAGTGGCTGCCTCTCCAGTTTCCCTCTCTCAGCTCTGTGTATGGTCCAAGATAAATTATGCTGATGGATACACTCAAACATGCAATCATTTGTCACAATTCGATTCACCTCTCTGTCAATGGTTTGATATAACACAATGATGCATTGCACTAATAATCAGTTTTATTCATTATTTTTGAATATGCAATAAATCAATTGGAAAAGCGATCATATTACCGCAGCTTTTCTTTTTCTCCGTCGCTGATTGTAAAACCTGCCTTTACCGTCCACTTACTGTTCTGTTCTCTGTTAGATGTCCTCCATTTATCATGGGATTTTCTCTTTTGCAGCATCACTGCTTTCATTCTTCAGATGAAATTATTTGTATGTACTTGTTGTAAAATCAAAACCTCAAGATAGCTTGAACCTCGAGATATCAATCTGTGTTTACAACAGGCACGCAGCATTTTTTTTTTTATCTTTCAGTGTTCACCCTTTTATCAGGTCTGGAATCTCGGGCAGTGATATTGTATGGCAAGAGAAAAATTTGTCCTTAAATCTCATCTTCTAAACAAGGCTTAAAAAGGACAGTTTATCTTAGAACCACGTTGGCCGTGATCCAATTGGGAACAAATGAGAACGACGGGGGGGCGATGTGATGATATGCAGCTAGAATTTTAGATTAGCGCAATCAAAACTTTCGACTTCAGAGAGAAGAGAGGAGGCTGGATTTAGCTTCATTTACAAAGTGTCACTGAGACTCTGATGGAACTGCCCGGTCAGGAGGCAGACACAGTTGATGTTTGTATCTTCGCAGCCCTATTGTAGACACTTGACCTGAATCCCTGATTGAAATCAGATATTTATTACACCTCTATTGCCAACAAAAAGTTTAATTAACTCCACACACTCTTTTGTACTTGTGGATGCTTTTTTTTTTTAACAGCGAGCAGCCTGAGCTATCTTACTACCTCTG
>CAFUXE010000790.1:468378-486901 GCA_903364295.1 Serranus cabrilla | reverse complement strand
AATGAATCATGAATAATTTGAATGAATAATTTCAATAAAGAATTCCATTTAAAAGCAGAGTAGAAATCTGAAATATAAAGTGTAAGGGCCGCCCAGTGTTTTCAAACTAGAACAAGAAAAGGAAGAAACAACAGAGAACTACATTTATCATGCAATAACATTACATATTTATGTCCTGTATGTATATATTGTGCCTGTACACATTTGAGATGTTCTGACACCATTTCTCCTTCCTGATTCCTACATTTGTGTTAACAGCTGTGTACTGCTAACCCTGGATGAATGGGATATGATTGCTGTTATTGGTGTGCGGCCTAGCTTAGGTTAAACCCTTTGTAAAACATAATGACAAAATGTACGCTACAGAAATGTCTTTTAATTATCTCGTTTGATAGTCAGTAATAACTAAAACTTTAAATATACGAATAGGAATGAATAAAAAGGGTACGTGCAACTCTCGATAGATGTGAGAAATTAGTAAGATTGCCAATGAGTGATTCATCTGTGGAGTGTTGCACATGCTCAGTACCAATCAGGCAGGATGGGCGGGTTGGGTAATGGGTGACACATGTTGTTGTTCTTGTGCAGCATAAATAAGTTGGTTTGATGCATTGACTGATCACCTGATCCAGCATTTTAGGTGGTATGCAGGCATAAGTATGCCTTAATTTAGAACTATACATTAGTTCTCTTTGATTAAAAAAAGTCAATGTAGTTCTCCATGCTTTTGGTTCAAATGACCTCAACTTTGTTGTGTAGATGGTGGATTTACAAATCAGGAAACTATTATTGGTATCTAATTTTTCAACCTAACCTTTTTAATACTCCTGCAGGTATAGATGCAACAACAACAACAACAAAAAAAATGCAACAAAGAATTGAGGAAGTTGACGCATACCCATACAGACATATACACCCCACACACATACACAAACACACACACACAGTATCCACTATCACAACCCCAATTGATGTGATTCACAGCCCAGTGTCCACTGTAAAATGTCACGATGGAATGAGGTTGATATTAAAAAACTCCAATAACCCAAAGGGGTCAGGAATAAATGCTGAGAAAAAAAAAAAACTTAATACAGTTACACCCGGCAGACTACTAAATTGTGCGTGCTGCTCTCATTTAGCAAGTAATCATATACAAACAGCTACATTTTTATCACCACCTGATATCACAAGAGTTATCAGTGTCATGAAAAGCTCCCGCAGCCGTCTCCGAATCACAGCAACGCTGAGGTTGCCTCTACTACTGAGCCATAAAATGCCTCTAATCTCTTTCCAAGTTCTAAAAAAAAAACACTCCTCTGTTTTCCTTCCAGAAAAAGTCTTTTACTAAATTATCACTTAATTAATGAGGACCACGTAAAATCACACACAGGTGGGCAAGAAGGCAAAAGGCTCTCCATCAACTCGGAAAAACAGAAAGCGTACTGGTCTCCATTCCTGGAATCCTGGGTTGTTTTTTCCTCCCATCCTCGATTTAATTTTTCAAACTTTCGAAGGTGGAAGCTTTCAGTGTGGTGCTTGAAGTATGTGCACCTAAACCTGTGAGTGTAAAAATGTGCCTGTGTATCAGTGTGTGTCATAAAGCATGGTGTGATTTCCCTAAACACCCTTTTCTCCCTCCAGACGCCTGCCCCCCCTGGCCCTACATGCCCATCCCTCCTCGCTTTATTACCCAGCCCTGTGATTAATGTCCCTCTGTCACACACTGTGGTTCCTGTTGTGGGAGGGAGAGGGGGGACCAAGAGAGAGCTGTACACACACAAGCTATTGCTAGCAAAGCAGCAGCAGCAGCAGCAGCCGCAGCAGCAAGCTGAACACACAAACTCAAAGAGTGTTTAGGAAGTTGAAAAAGAAGCAGCAGGAAAGTAAAAAGCTACAAAAACACAGAAGAATTTAGCATCCATCACAGTGGTGGTGAATCACTTCATCATCATGCACACCTGGCTCGTCATTAGACAGCTCCACGAGCTCCTAAAGCAGCCTATGAGGATGGAGAATGATCCGAGATAATGTGCGTGTGTGTGTGTCGAGGTTGTGTTGTGGTGAATATCCCCCAACCCACCCAAGGTGGACAGGAGGAAAGGCAGCTGACGAATTGCGCAGAGCATCTGTGACAGACCATGACTGCACCTGTTCACCTGAGGGAGCTCGCAGTGTGTGTTTGCGTGTGCATGTGTGTGTGTGTTATTGTGTTTTTAATCTCCTCGCCCACTGCTATCAAGCCCAGCTGATCCATGCAACCCCCCCCTCCCCTTCCTCCCTCCACGCATTCTCAGCCAATCAGGGTGACTAAATATTTGAACTGCACAGATGAGAGAGTCTCCACTCTGACTGCGCCTAATGTTTAGTAAATATCTTAGGACTTCTCAGGTTGTCAGCCGACCAAACAAACGTCTGGGTGAACAAAGGCTGCGCTGGAATTTTTGTTTTGGAAGAAATCAGTGAAAGGGACAGAAAAAATGTCTCCCTCTCCTGTATGCTATTTTTCTTTTATTATTTTGCTGTGAGCTTCAGATGTTTGGAGTGATTGGCTTTAATATGTCTACCTTTTATAGAATGTAATGGTTCCATTTGCTATACTGTCATGTAGTCGAGAAAAAGCTCCTATAAGAACAACAAAGTCTGTGGAGTATGTTGAGTAAACTGGTCGTGATTTTTCCAAATGTATTTTTTGGCACTTTGAGCACCACAACTTTCACATTTTGATCATATTTGCTAACTTAATTGTATTTATGTTGTAAAAGTGTGAAAGTTAATGATTTTATTGATCTTTATTATTGTCTTTTTTAGTTTTACACTAACTTTATCTTTATTTAATATACATACTTATCTTATTTTTCTTTTTTTTCATTAATTAATTTTTTATTCTATTTTTTTCTGTTCTTTAATTATTCTATTCAATTATCTTGCATGTACTGATTGTTTATGATTTTTCTTGTCTGTGAAGCGCTTTAAACTACACTATCATGTATGAAAGTGCCATAGAAATAAAGTTTGATTCATTGATTGAAGCCACACATCCTTACGGTCAATATCTCCAAACATTTGACAGCTCAAACCAAAACAATCTACACTGATAAAAAGCACTATAGGGTGGAAGAAGAATATGTTTTTGGGGTGAAGTTTCCCTTTAAAAGCTGTACTAGAAGGCTGATTCATCCCAGGTTTATATTCAAAACTTTTTTTTGTTCTCACTGTTGAGGTAGATTTTACAGTTGCCAGTTTCTGAATTTGTGGAAATGACTTTATAAAAGAACTGCAGTTTTATCATAAAACTGTGCTCTGTTATTTATTGTGCTGGGAATTTGGTTTAACCATGAAAGAGACCCAGAGAAATCAAAATATTTTATTTCTCATCATTTCAGATATAGAGCAAGTTAATTTTTATCCCTTTCTCCTTACGCAGCATTGTTGAGGTGAAAATGAGAACATTACTCAAGTGTATTACTGAATCAGATATTGTTATGATTCCAGAGCAGAGCGCTGCTGGGAAAGCAGGTTGTTCTCCACAGTTGGCGAGTCTGTTTTGTCAACATTATTTCAAGAGAGTTTGCAATGCAACAGTATTTTCATGAAAATGCTGTTTTGCTGTATTCAACAGAGTTTGCTGTGGGTGCTGCATTTCATACTGGTCCACTGCTCTGCTTGAAATCTATAAACAACAGCAAATAGGACCCATGACACGATTTAAAATGGTAATTTGGATTAAAGTGCAGTTTTAAATACATTTATACCTTTTTTTGTGCTGAGGCTCTCCATCTGTGGCATTAGAACCCAATACAATGTTCTGAAATAATGCAGCTGTATACAAATTAAAACCATTTTATGATATTATGTGATAAATTGCTGGGTAGCGTCCAATTATTGATTCAAAGTCCTACTGTAAGTGTGGCTGTGTGTTGAGGGAATAGGTCTGGATTGTTTGTGCAGTGGGTGGCTTAGCACAATGAGAAGGATACTTCTCTCCAGTGTAATAGCTTTTATCACAGTGGGAGGCAAGAGAATACCGATGCATAGCAGGAAAAGCTTGGCAGCAGCGGTGGGGGTGCCCGGTGGCTGGCAATGCCGAGACTGAATCAAGGACATGTATCTCAGGATCAAACACGTCCTCTCTTCAGGCGTTCCCTCGCAAACTGCAGGCCGCTCCGTCAGCTAATGCCTGGCTAAGTTGTTCAAAGAACACCCCGAGGAGAGAGTATTTATGCATAGGAGAGAGAGGGGAGAAAAAAACAAGAGGAGGAGGAAGAGGAGCATAAGCTCATATTCAAACAAAAACAAACACACAAAGCCTAATCAATGATGAGCAAGCAGGGCTGTGTGCTGTGGGTGAAGAGAAGGTCTGTGGGTTGTGGAGATGAGGGTTATCTGGACAGCTGTGTTGATGATCTCAAACAGCACTTTCCCTTTAACACAAAGCAGCAACGAGGGCCCTAAAATGCACAATGTGGTCCTTATAAACACAAATTAGCTTGCAAGTGACCTATCTGGTTATATAAAGGCTGCTGCATGTGTTTGTACATGTGTGTGTTTGGGTCTTGATAGGGCAGAACATAAAGTGCACTTAGAGTGTGACAATGTGTCTGCAACTTGAGGGTGTGCTGATTGTTTTTTAATGAATTCATTTAAAGATACTCCATTGAAATATGAATAGCTTTTCCATGCATTACATGTCTTTCTGCTCCATGCTATAGACGTGTCATTCACAGCTGAGTCACGTAGCGCCCACTATAATCTCAGCTATCAAAGGTTTCTGTTAGCTTTAATTGTTAGTGAAGGTCGGCCTCGAGACAAATGTGTAAAAAAGGGAGGGAGGGGTATCTCGCCGTTTCTCTGTCATCTGTCGACAATCAGCCCGGGAAAAAAAACTACCAACCTCAACAAACAGGTTCGACAGCAATGAACGAACGGCCATGGGAACCTATCCAAGGCCGAAAAGCGCTGAGAACAGACAAACCGATGTTTATCTGTAACCACATCTGTGACGTGTGACAACACTCTTCCGAAAATTCCCACTGCTGTGTTTGAGTGTTCATTGAGCTGCTTTCATGGCTGAAAGACTGAAAAACAGCGTTCTTTTTTTTTCCCGCTGTGCATACAGAAACTCGAAACAGCGGTCAGAGGCACTCAATAAATATTGCAAGGTCAGTCAGGGAAGATCTTTGCTTCAGCCAATCAAAAACCCAGAGCCTCTTTTCCAACCTGCGACTTAAGACCTTGTATAATTCACATTTCCTCTGGCTACAGCTCACTCTTCAACCCTCTTTCTCTCACTCCTTAAGTGTTTTAATGGTGGAGCAATTGCAGCAGAGCTGCCACAGGCAAGCTATTAGATATAGATGTCTGAAAGGAACAACCCTTACTTCACTCCTACTAAAATCAAGCTATTTATACCTATCAAACACTTAGCATGGAAATGCTATAACCTGCACGAAAATACATATAGTTTAGCAATATGCTGTAATCTATGCTTATACTAAATAACTATCCTTCAGCTACAATGGACTCTCACCATAGCTACGTATCATATACTGCATTAAATACATATGAGCTGAACTTAATGCACATTAAATCCAAGTTAAATCACATAAACGGTCAAAATATTATTATAGAAAAGTTTAAGGTTTGAGAAAATATATTTCTAAATGATTTTAATACACAAATAAAGGATAAAACAATAAGAAAAACAAAGATTTTGTCTCAACTTGATCAGGTAAATATGTTTTCAAGTAAAAAATGTCTTATATATATTACATATATAAAAAAACGGAGACTCCACGTGGTCCATTTATCTAAACCTGACCAGTAAAAAAAGAAAAAAGAACACAAACTAAACAAAAAAGCATGTTTACCCAAATAATAAACGGGCACACAATGCCAACACATCCATTAATAACAAGGCGTGTGATCCTATATGCTGTATTATTGATGTAAACAATGTCCAAATATTGAACACAACATGATGAGAACAGCTAACAAAACACGGCACAGCCCACTTTTTAAATTGGATTAGGTGGTGCTGTCTGAGGGAGACATGTAAGTGAGGGGGAACAAAGAGCCACAGAAAGCCACAGGTCAATAGTATCTTGCTACCTTTACCTGGAGAGAGACATGGAGGGTGGCACAAAGGGTGGCAAGGAGACAAGAAGGGGACTTATTAGAAGATGAGGCGAGCAGCGTGGTGAATCAGTAGCTAATCCTCCGTTTCCTCTAAGCCTGTGTAATTAGGACATGGGGGATTGCACCGTGACAGGGGATGCTTCTGGACCGCCTTGCTTTTTTTCCCTCTCTTTTGTTTATTTCTTCACTCTTTAGCCTGGGTTTATGGCAGTTTGTCATCTAAATATAGCATGCTTGTGTGTGTCTTGTCTTTATTCTGCGTGCATCCCAGCATGTTCACTCATAAGCAACATAAACAGACACAGCATGCCTGCGCCATGTTTTATTCCTACTCACTACTACTTACTGTTTGCAGATGTGAACAAGAGTGCATTTCTTTTTTTTCCTTTTTTTTTGCAGCTTTGGTCGCTGCATGACACCCTTAGATTGTATTTGGGCGTATTTGCGGGGATCAAATGAGCTGTTTCAGTCAAACAACCCTCCCTCCCGCCACACACACACATACGCCAAAAATACAAACACATCATATTTGAAAGATGCCTTTAACTGAGGAGAGAGAGCACAGTGTGGACCCAACATGAGACCAGAGAAACTGATCGGCATCCTTGTGCATGTTAATAGCCTTAATCTCCTTCCTTCCCCCAGTAGACGGCAAAGAAAGTTGCCTTGGCCCATTTATATAGAGAGCGAGCGCAAGAAATAGAGGAAGGAAGAGAAAGAGAGAGAGGGGAGGGGGCAGGGAATAAAAAAAAGGCGAGAGAATCTATGACTCACTAGCTCATTACAGAAATCCTGTTTCTATCCAAGGAGAAAACAGGTTTAAAACACCCTATTAAGGAAAGAATGAAGGGAAACCTTTTGTTGCTAATTCGCAGAGGGTCGTCTTTTGAAGTTCCTCACTCCAACTATTTATTTTTTTTACATTCTCACCATGCTACTTCCAGCACTTGGTATAGGGGATCTCTTCTGTAAATGATTTAGCACCTAAAAATGAGGTGCGGTGGCCTTGTCTTGATAGCTGGACTCAAAACAGATAAACACAGCGAGCATTGTGGAGGCTTCATTCAAACCATCCATACAACAACAAGATTCACCAGCAGACGTCATACAATCCTGTCACATTCGCTGAATTAAATCACTTTGTTTCATTGTCTCTCTCTGTCTGCCTCTGTGTTTGTCGCTCTCTTTGGAACAAAAGGGATTTGAACAACTCAGGGTGTCATGGCTTTGTGCAAGTAATCATTCCCATGTGTACTGCTTTAGCAGGATTAGGGAAAGTGCTTCTGATTCTCCGTCTCAACAGAACCATTACTGTGATACAACAGCACATATACAGTATACAGTATTACCCTTATTACTGCATTAGCACACGACCTTGACTCATTTTTAGCGCTGAGGATGTAGAAGGAAGAAAAGCTGTGAGACACAAGTTGAACTGCAACGTCCATCAAAATCCGGGCTGGGTGAAAGGGAAAAATATTTTATCACAATGTAGATAATTATATATGCGGATAATGATATATGCCGACATATGGCATATTTTCTGAGAAATCAGTAAACAAATAGTCTGTAGAAAATAATAATCACATAGCAAAGTCTTTTTTTTCCTGTGACTTGAATACTTGTCAAATAAAAACGGCTTTCTTATTTAATTACTATTATTTAGTATAAGTATTCAATAATTTCTCATCTAATTTCGTGCAAATGACAGTTTCAAATGAAATTACAAAGAGAAAATAAGCAAATATTTCCAGCTCTACACTGACTATGTTTACTTGCGTGCACACAGATACAGAGTGATCAGATTAAGACAATAGTTTGATTTGCACTGGGGTTTTCCCATAAGCAGAATCATTGGGGATAAACATGAAGGAGTCAAACAATAAAGAAAAGGGAATGAATGGATGAAATCCTGGACAGTACAGTTGGAAAACACGACTCACAATTTATTCTAACAAACATTTGGGTTCCAAGTGGACCTTTATGCAGCATTATCCACCATATTTATGCAAAGAGAACCTTATCCTGAGCTGTATGCACCATTGCATTTTAAGGAATTGGGCTTAAATTTGTTTGTAAGTTTGTTAATTGCATTTACCCTTGTGGTAATGTGAAGTATGATGTAAAAAAACGCAAATTATATTCCTTCCAAACATCAGATTTCTCTGAGAAATGTGAGTAAGTATGTGCTTGATATTATTAATTTAGATCAGTTGTTTTATTATGTATCACAGTATCTTTATATATCATCATATGATTTCAGTGAAAAACGATGAATGATCATACTGAATCATCGTCCAGAACTAATCTACATCAAGAAACAACAACAAAAAAGAGGAAATTAGCAATTGATCTGTCTAGGTTGCAACTGGTCAGATTCAATTAAGACAGAGCAGGTAGGTCAAACATGTCAAGAGGTTCAACACTCAGGCCTAATGCAATCCAAGAAGAAGAAGAATGAATTAGTCATGGCTGGTGCTGAACGGGGGTCATGACACAAGATATCAGAAATCATGTTTCCAAGACAAATACAAACAAACTGAAGAAATTGTGAATGAAAAAGTGTGGTTGTTATGTGCTACAGTGGGACACTTGGCTTGACTATAGTTCGATGAAAAGCTAGATGTGCCAATGATTTATTATGTTACCTTTCAGATTCAATTATGGAGACTGTGATACATATTGTTCCACCACCAGAACCTCGAGAACAGCTCTGACACCTGGGAAGATCTGTTATATATATATATATATAGTGTGCTGTATAGGTGTGTAAAAATACTGCAAGCTTACACACACACACCTGATGTGACACCTGCTTTCAAACAGCCTAATCTGACAAACCAAGCCTGCTTACTGCTTATTTGTGTGCAAATATTTTCATTTTTCTTCCGCTCACTGGAGCGCAAAGAGTTTTCACAGTGTGTACTATGTGTGTGTAAATCACATGGAAATACAGACTATTTACATGTCATTTGCAAATTAAAAGGAATGTCAATGTGGAAACAAGTTTCTTTTTTCTTGATTATAAAAGACTGGACCATATATGTGTATTATACCAATATCAAGATCTAAAACTATCTGGGCTATATTTCTGTATGAGACTATAGAATTTGAATATCATTAAATTGTACTGGTGTTTTTTTGTTGTCTTTGTGTGGTTTTAAAGGCTGCATCAGAGTAAAGTGGTCTAATTTTCTGAACTTACCAGACTGTTCTCGCTGTTTTATTATTCTCCTCTTCCCACTTAGTAATTATATTCAAATTACTGGTGATTATTTTTCAAAATTCTCTTGTGTAAATAAAAAAGCTCCAACAGTCAACACTTCAGTCTAGTTGCAAAATCAATATTGTGATATTTGATTTTCTACAGATTTTTGATTTTGGACCAGTCCTGAATAATAATGAAAACAACATCTATACTGAAGTGAATGTAAAGTTCAAATTAGAGCCCAACCGATTTTTGACACAGATGCCAATTTTGATATTTGAGAGGGAACATTAATAGAAAAGCGATACAGCTGCTGATAAACCTGATTTTACTCCTCTCTGAAAATGTACCCAGAGAGCTACTTTTTCATGCAGAAAGTTCTATTAAATAATATTTAACATTGTTATACATTATTATGCATTATACAAAAAAATATTACATTGCCAGCTAATTTTATGAATTAGAACTGAGAAAATAAAGAACAAATTGGAATAAAAATAGCTAAATAATTACTGTTCAGGGTCAAATTAAGACTATTTAAACTTTTTGCTACATTTTGTGTGGTGTAAAAAAGTTTTTATCATGGCACATATAGCAGCATATATACTTAATAATATCGGTCAACCGACATATCTGTCTGGCTCTAGTTCAAATCCCTTAACGTTTCCTTTGCACTGTGTCTGACACTGCGACACTGTGCAAACTATCAAACTACAAAGTAGCAGAATCATCACCAGCTGTGATGCCAAGAAAGTATGAAGACACACCACCTGTACAGCTTCCTGTCGTGGCGCATAGCAGCACACCTCTCTAAATTAATCCTCCAGCACATGTGCTCATGAGACTAATACGTGCAATAAGAAAACTGTACACTTTAGCATGTCGGCATTTGATCAATTGTGCCAATGAACAGCAGTGTAGCTCCCCTAAGGATATTGGCGGGTGTTGAACAGAGGCTAAGTGGAAAGGTGGAGAGAGGTAGGTTGAGTCGATGGTGTTGGCTTTCTCAGCCCCGGGGCCTAACACATTTAGAGAGCTAACTGACACACTTTGGATGTATTAGCCACAGTGAGCTCTGCCAACCTCTCCGCTATTTCTGCCGCACCTCCTCCTCCTCCTCCTCCTCCTCTTCCTATCGCCGTCTGTCTGTCACTACAATCTCCTCTCCATGCAAGACTGAGGAACATGCCTTGTGTTTCAGCAACATTGCTTTAGCATTGATATTCCTCCGTGCCGCAGCCAAATTGGTGTTTGCCGTCTAGACACTGGTTGCTTGTGTCTCTGTATGGATAAACATGCGCACACACTGACACTCTCACTCGCCTGTTTATAAGTATGATTAGATTAAAAGAAACTGACGGAAATGCAATAACGGTCTATTAGTCTACCCGTCAGGGGGGATAATCATTTCAAATAGAAATGTGTTTTCCATCTCACTATCTAATTTATACTTTCTTTGCCTCTCCATCTGTTTCACTCCTGAGACTGGTGGGTTATGAGCACAAGGCTCTAAAACAGGCTGGGTTCAAGTCCAGGCCGCTGCAATAAAGCACAAATAAATAGAAATATATAGCAATAAATACCTCTCAGACTCGCCTTGTGAGAAAGGAAACCCAAAGGCTACAGGACCCCCAGCTCTATAGCTGACAAAAGTATGCATTGAATTTGGAGGTGAGAAAAACAACTCTCCTCAATCCACGCTGCCCCATTCTATGTGGCGGTTTAAGATTAGGGTCAAAGATTAGGAGGCTTATACAAGATAAGAATAGGATTAAAAGAGCTCAGAGATGTAAAATTACAGATCAGAGAACTGGTGAAAACACACCTGAAATTGTAAACAAACTCATAACACGGCAGCCACCTGTCCTCGTGGACAATCCTGGCGTCATGGGGGGAAAAACAAAACAATGTATTCCATATGAGGGAGCTGGAAGTGAATATTATAGAAGCAGCATCCAATATTCCAGAGAGGGATTCAGCACACATCACAGGATGCCTCTGCAGTAAGTCTGTTAGATTTGGGATTAATGGACTCCAGAGGGGCCTGGACACACACATGCAACGCGCACACTCACGCACACACACACAAAATCCACTACCACAACTTCGCCTGATAAGATTCACAACCCAGGCTAGCAAAGCACTGCAGTGCAGAGTATATCTATTCTAGTAACTCTCCACAGTAGACTCTCTACTGCAGCATGATACTGTGTTACAACATGTTGTAATTCAGTGGAGACAGTTAGTCTAAATTCTTAACAACTAAATGTTGGACAACAAAAAGCTTCAACTGTCTAGGTCATTCGAGCGCAAGATTTCCATGAATGCAGGGCAGGCTCTTCCCAGTCACGTCTATTAGATTGTTTGGACAAGTTCTTTATTTTGCTTGTCAAATTACAAAGCACATGCCCGGACACACACACACGGTTGCATGCATACGTGCACACACAACCGTAAGTTGCCTCCAAGCTCCAATGAGTTCATGCAAATTACAAAAATGCAAATCCTGGTGGTAAGGCTCAGCTGTCCTCTGATGCATTTTGAGGAAAACACGACAAAATGGGGGGGAAACTCACAATGAATCTATTTCGTTTAATCTCGACAGACAGAAAGACAGCCTAATCCCAACTCTGACTGCCTTTCCACCCCAATGCCCAGCCTCTCCCCGTTCTGCCACCCCCCTCCTGCATCCCCTGCCCTCTGGGCTAAAACCACAGGTGCAGGCAAATGCAAACCACTGGGTGGAAAATGCTCGTTGACAGCATTCTGGTGTGTTTGCGATTGGTCAGTGAACAATGAGGGAGTTTCCTGAACCACTTGTCGTGCTGATGGAACAGCTGGACACCAACACCAGACACAGATCAGGGTGGGAAGAGACCATGCGGAACAACAGGGAACTTAAAACTAAAATGAGATTTAGCAGAGCTTAAGCTCACTGTCATTTCACAAACACTTTGTGAGGCGCAAAGACAAATTCACAAAGAACAAAAAAGCAAAGCTAAGTCACAGTTATTGGTGAGAAAAGTGCTTCATTTAAATATTTTGACTACATTTCACACTGCAAATGTGTTTTAGTAAACCACATGTACAAAATGAAACAAGCTCCCGGGTTTGTCTGACTTTACTGTTCATACTTGAGTATAAGGGGTCGTAATTTTGCAGCTCAAGCTGAAAAAGAAAGATGGTGGCAATCACCTGTTGTTAGATATGTCTTGAATTCTGATGTGGTTGCCTGGATACAGCAACAGCAAGAGTGTGTATTTTCCATCAGTTTCTGTGTACTAATTCACTGGTTTGCTCTGCTATTGTCTGCCTCTTCTCTTTTGAGCACCAGCACGCAGGCACACAAGCACGGACCCACAGCCACGATCACACCCCAACCAGCCCTCATCCACATGATCATCCTGAGCAGTATTATCACAATCTAGGAACTAGATTATCCCTAGGCTCAAAACTTCATCCTCTTTGATCCCCACTTGGGAGGGGATGAGAGGCAGCACAGGGGACCATCAACCAGATTTCCCACTTGTTAATCAAGGCAGATTTTGATCACCTTCAGGGACAGATGGACAAGTGTTTTCAAAACAGCACCCCAGAATGGGCATCATGCTACCGAGGACACTTCCTCCAACAGCGCAGCAGCAGCAACCGCACAATGTTTCCAAGATCCCATAATAATCTCAGTAATATTTATTTTCCAAAACTATCAGATGCAGCTGCAGACATTTCAATTAATATGATGCATTGTGTGGTGCCTCGTAAAAAATGTATGTGCTGCGTTTCACCTAAAGTGTAATAAAATTCAGCTAAAATAATATATTGCTAGACTCTGGAAAGTATTTCCAACTGGCTACAACTAATTCCAACATAAAAAAAAAAAACACCACAAGTGAATATTGTGCTAACTAGGGAGAAGAACATACATTATATAGGATGATTCTTTAAAACCTGTTACAGCAAAAAATCTTCTGCAGCACATGCAACTGGCTAACTGACCGTGGTCTGAATTTCAATGAAGGGTGTGAGAGTAAACCCGAAAGAGGAGGTGCAAACACCCATAAGCTCTGCATGAAGATCCATCACACTTAGTTGTTTACACTGCAAGCCTTCTAAATCTCCATAATAGATCTTTGTTGTGGTTTGAGGTGGGATGGTGAGGTCAGCTGTTAATTGGCTACTGGTAATTACAGATGCATCTTAAGCTTGCTGACATTGTCCGTGGGGCTTTGGAGACCTGCCTTGCAACTAATGTACCGCAGAGATTACTGCAATGTACAGAGAATTACACAACTCTTGTTAATGCATACTGAAGCAGCAATTAAAAGCCTCATCTTAAGTCTAACCTGGTTCCCACCGTGTCATGGAGCTGCTGCAGTCATCGCATGTTTGGTACATAACTAATTCGGCAGCCCGATTACATTTAAGTTGAGCATATTTATGATCAGATCAACCTGCCTGTGCCCCACCCCTCTGCATTTAAATATTCAACTCGTCAACTCTTCCATCCTTCGCCAGTAGCCACGAGGGTGTTTTTCCCCTCTGTGGGGCTGCTTCCCGGGGAAGGGAGGTAGCGCCGGGACAATAGCAGCCACCCAATTAAAGCTGTGTTGGCCTCGCAATTCCTCAAGGTATTGCCATGTGACAGTTTAATTAACCAAGCCCCTTATCTTAATTTAGCAGGATCAAAAAGTAACAAACTGAGGTTATCTGAGAAAAACACTCCCAGTCGCCATCCTCACATACTCACCAAGACACACACATGCACACGTTCTCTCTCTCAATCTCCGCCGCTGTGAGGAAGCGACGGTACAGTGCCACACGTGTAACAGAGATATTTTGATGAATTCATACAGCTAGCTTGTATTGCCTATTCAGGAGCTATTTATGGCGCACGTGCTTTAACGCATATTTATTACAGCCGCAGGGGTCGGCCTAATCACAGGACTTTCTTGCACACACTGTGACAAGTCTGCACATGTGACTGGGTTCGGGCTCGTCTTCGCAGGGTATGTGTTTATGTTGACAGGTTTTTCTTTTGAATTTGAACTGGCGGCTCAGTGACTGCAGGAAGCCAGACACCATGCTACTTAAGCCAATCTCCCATGGAGCCTGCCTGCTGTCCCGCCCATCTTCATCCCTCCATCCATCCATCCATTCATCCATACATCCATGAGCTCTTTCTTCTCATCATCTGATCACTCATCAACCATGTTTCTCCCTTCCTTTCTTGTGGCAATGTTTCTTAGATTTTTACCAGCCGCGGCAGCGTGTGGTAATGCTTTACGCCCCGGGCTCGATTTGCCATCGTGGCTGGTGTGATCCCATCGCAAGAGGGAATCTAATTATTCTTTCAATCCACTTATTTGAGTTTGTATTTCTTTAATGCATGGGAGCCCTAGATTCTATTGCTCTATACTCTTTCTTATATCCAATTTGTCTTCCTTTTTGACATTTCTGATCATCCCATCCACTGTAATCGCATAAACCACATCCTCTCTCTTTGTTTTAGCATTTCCTCTTCTTCAAATACTCCATTATCTTTAGCACTGCAGGCAGTGGATGAAAGGACATTACTAGTTATGGTTGAGCAGAGAAGAAGTCCTGATGCCTTGGACAGGCCAGGCCCATTTATCTCTCTGGTTCCTGATGCAGTGTAACATGGGGAAACAATGCCCCAGGGCACCACAAATATTCATTCACATCTGCAGAGGAAGCAGCCTGGACAAAGCGGCCCTTGCATCTTAGTGATTCAGTTGAAGTTGTGCTGAATTCAGTGTCTAGGGAAACTTTTACCAGGCATTTCATTTTCACATAATCAAAGCTGAACAATTTCCCCATGTTTGTGACTGCCTTTTTAGGATTGATCAAGCAATCTGCCACTTAGAGTTTTTGAAATGAATAATGTCGCTGTGTCCAATATAGCACAATATTTGACAAACCACAGCATTCTGTGATCTTAACCTCGGGGAAATAATCAGAAAGAATCAGCTGATTGTGGCAGTCCCACCAAATCCATACAACAATGTATTAATATGACTGCATGCTTGCAGACGCCACTTTTCGGCTGGATCAAGGTCTGGAAATTGTACATTGTCAGGAGCGGAGAAGCCACTTGTGCCGATAATAGAGGATAGAGAATGGCTATTGAGTTACCCAAATTATAAAAAGTGTGCCAACCATTTTGCCAATTCAGAATAACTGTTTGAGGTATTAAAATTGGCAGACAAATGTGGAGCTAACACACACAGGAAGAATGCAATAAGAAGGCAGTGGTTTTGCAAGTGAAATGCGTTTTGTGAGATCAGAGACAAAGTCGTGTGAATAAAAGATCTGTGCCACCCGTGATTTCACCTCCCACTATATTGCTACCAGCTGATGAGAGAATCTACTCTAATTGTGAGAACAGGCTACAGGCGTGAATTTGTCATATGTAATACATCATTGTTTCAAAGTAAAAGTCTTATCTCTCCATCTGCTGTTGGTTATGATGATCTAGCTTTAAAGTGAGGTGACAGTAAGCATGAAATAACCACAGGCCACCGCAGGCAGTGAAGGCGTGGAGAGTTCTGGTTGTGGTAATTCATTACAGCATTTTACTGCAAACAAGAACATACTGTATAAAAATACTGTATACAAGTACAGCGCTTTAATCTTTATTTCAACCCCAGGACAAAAAAAACTAAATCCTAAACTCACGAATGTCCTTATCTGTAGTCTTTGTAATGTTTCATTTAGTTTATGACACAGATTTTTGGATGGATTAGTTTCTCGTGGTCTGAAAGGGATCCAACTCAAGAGACAAAAACTACAGATGGCAGCGCTGCTTTCACTGTAACAATACTGACAGAAGTCTGTGAGAACAGTAAAGCTGCAACTTTTAACTGTTTATCAATTCATTTTCTATCATTCATCAACTAATCATCTGATTATAAAACAGTGCAAATGAGGACAAATGTCAAAAAAACCAGCAATGTATTATTATATAAAAGTTTGTAACTCATAAGCAATTAACGCTTTGGTATTTGGCTTAAACATTCAACCAGATTTGGTTCCAAACACATTTTCAAGGCAACTCAGTGCTGAAAAAGATGAGAGTGATGATGTATATGACTGAAAAATGATAGGTAGGAAGTAAAAGAGGCTATAAAAGCATATGTGCATGAGTGTGGTTAATGTCTGGAATTACATCCAACACACACACACACACGCAACGCACACTTACACAAGCCCGCACACGCACAAACGCCCGGCTGTCCATGGACAGAGGACAGATGGCCGCCGAGTGGCTCTGGTCCAGGAAGTGACGATGTTCTGTATCATTATAATCTGCTCCGTAGTATCCTCCCTACTGCTGTGCTGGACAACATGTTTCACCCACTGAGAGCAGACACTGGAACAGCTCGTCTGCTGCTCCGTCACACATACTCTTGGAGAGGTGCTGTGACAACAAACTAACTTGTATTGTGAGCAATCCGCCATTTAACCCCTCAAAAAAGTTGGTAATTTCACAGCCCGCAACCATCAGGATTTTAGTCAGTAAGGAAATGTGCACAAGGACGGTGCAAATGTACAGCAGCATTCATTCAGCCTCTTACATACAGGCTTGGAGTTATTTATGTCAGTCAGCCGGTGTATCTAACTTGCACACAGACACGAGGCTGCACAGCTCAGATTCTGTTTGTTGTTTTCAGTAAAAGCTCATTTGGTACAGCCCATAAGCTGAAAAACTGCAGCACATCCCCTCTCTCTGAATCCAGTGCCAGAGCCTCTATCTTAAAATATCTCGGCATCAAAAGTTATGATAATATCCTAATCGTGTGTGCTGTAATCACAAATTTATCTAAGCTTTTAAGAGGTTCATGCCTGGAAAAACAAAAAAAAAAAAACACACATAGACTGCACTGCCATGGGGCTCTGCCACACAATGTTAATTAATTTCATTTATAGCACAGACGCCACATCTACAAGGTTGTTGTTCATGTGATTACCGAGAGAACAACTGGGAGCAGAAATATGTCTGTCGTGATGATGGAGCTGATAAATACACGGGAGTTTTTCTCTCTCTCTCTGGCTGTTGCTTTGGGGAATAGATCTTACACGTTTGTGGTAGAACAAGTTTGGCAGAGGTTGGGTTTTTTTTTCTGCAGTTAACTCTCAACAGTGTGGAATCGCACACTCTCGGGGATAATGTAGGTTACTAGTGTGTTTACAGCAAGCAAGTCTGTGTGCATGTATACAGTGCAAACATGAAATATGCAAACTCATCAAACCGCCGCGCCTCACTTTGTGAGTTTTATTATACACAAATGAGGCATTACAGCCAAGACATTCAAATGAATCTGCAGGTGGGGCTTCTGACATGACCTACCAAAAGTATTAAGCCTCACCCCTCCAGCATATTTAACGGATAGGACTACTAACTGGAGTCTCTATGGACTTCAAGAATAAACTCCTTTAAGAGACAGCCATCACAGCAAAATGTGTCTTTTCAAAACATCAGTAGTTATGTAATTAATGGAAAAGAAAGCGCACATTAGGAAATGTGTGTGATACTTTAAATTAGAACACATGGCAAACACTGTATCTACCTTTTCTATTTTATCTATTCAAACTGCATTGGCTGCAATGGGGTTCTTTTGACTGAGTTCCCCCAGGACCCCAATACATAGTGTTTTAATTAGTGCGTTTAAAAAATACCAAACTGAACATGATGATATGACTGACAAAAAATATGCCTTTAGGGTCTTCTTGTACCCCTGGGTGCATGTAAAATATGTTTCCCAGAGAGCTGACAGGAAATACAAATAGAGAAAAAAAACAGAATTATAATAATAATAATAATAATAATATCCCTGAGGTTTAACTAGACCTGGATGAAACTTTAACAATATGGTTGAAGAGTGATTAACTTTAAATCTCCATGACTCTGGACTAATCCTCATACTCAGTGCGCCTACATTTTTATAATGGGCCTTAAATAACATTTCCACAGTATTTAATGGCTTTGTGTGTTTTTTCAATGTCTAATATGAGTGAACACACACTTGGATTAATACCCTGTAATGTTCTCATTACAGAGCGGTGTTAGGAGATAGGGCCGGGCAGCTGTTAGCATTTAGGGCCAGCAGCCCTTATTGAAGGTGCAGGAGAAAAGCACTCTCAATGAGATCTAATGCAGTT
>CAFUXE010000790.1:426765-468350 GCA_903364295.1 Serranus cabrilla | reverse complement strand
TTTTTTAAAGATGAGAAGTCCAATCATGCTATGATAAGAGGTTTAATGGTTCTTAGAGTGAAATAAGACATATTTTTAGTCATTGCTTCCATAAACATGCCATAATTATTCACTGCGGCTACCAGGGTGAAGGGATAATGCCAGAGATTTATAGCCCAAGTGGTAAGAGTCCGAGATATTCATCAATCCTCTCGCTGTGGTGCCACAGTGCTCGAGATAGGCTTCACTGGCTGAATGAGGATCAGGGGGTGAGCCGCCATGCAGGCGGGCTGAGGTTTAGAGGTGGAAATCACACCCCACAGCCAGCCCAGCCCAGTATCACACACATACACACACTGAGCACACAGAGAAGGACACAAGAATGGACATTACCCTTCATGAACCACAATCATAACAATAGAATTTAATAAAACTTTGCGTATTAAAGAAAATAGACTAATCCCTATAAATCTTCCATAATGAGAGAGAAGAAATCCTAAGACTGTGATATTTCCCCTCCCTTCACCCCACAAGATTTTAGGCTTTCCACAGGATTCCACTAGCTTAGCCGCAAATCGTCTCACTGCTGTGCGATACCGCCATATCCGCTAAGAATGGGGCGAACACACGATCTGGCACGTGTGCATGGGCACAAACACACACACTCACTCACTCACAAATCTTATTCGACTTTGAGTGATGCTTCCTGGAGAGGTCCAGATTGCTGATGGTTCTCATTTTCCACACCAGGAAAGTAGCTGGTGATGTTGCCATGAATCAGGCTATCAGCCCAGCCAGGGACAGGCCACGGAGAGCTGAGAAGATGAGGAGCAGGGAAGATGAAAGGCTCAGAGACAAATCCTCTCTGTCCAATGGCTTGCACAAACCGTAAGAAGAAACATGAGCATCTGGCTGCTGTTTTCAGATGTTGCTTGTTTTTCCTAATCTACTGCCCAAGGTCATGCTACACTTTTAGATCGTCTGGTATTATAACACAACAGATACTTCATACTCCAGAAATAATCCCAATTTATTTTTAATAATGATGACTGATGAATAGAGCAGGCAGCGAGGTGGGAGGTGGGAAGATGAGCTCCGTAACACATCAAGTCCTGCTCAAGCTGCTATGACAGAGTTCACTGGGATGACACATGCACGTGTCTCCACTGGAACAACGGTTGTAAACACACTCTGATGGCCTTAATTAATCATGTTTAAACAGACAGATGTGATGGCATCACATGAAACCATGACTCCTCCATATGCTACCTGTTTGGAGTAATGTTTGCAAACTAACTCATTACAATGCTCTCAAATAAAGCCCCTCTCTCAGCAGATGTTTGTCCATTAACCTGCGGAACAATTACTTTAACATCGTGTGAAGAATCGCACATTAACAAGGTCCCTTCACACTGGAGAGGACACCCTGATGGAGACTTTACTTTATTGCGCTAACCTGCTAATAGGAGATGTTTTATAATAAACTAGAACTGGACTTGAAGAGCGCACACTTCACCTGCTTCTCAGATTGTCCCATTGGGAAGCCAACTTCTTCCAACTTCGGTGTGTTGATGCGCTTTAAGTTGTAAAGTGGAAACAAATTGGGTGTAAAAAGACGTGTTGTATTTTGATGCTCGGAGCGTTTAATCAACTACCTTACACAACAGTTGGTACATCGCCATAACACTTAATTAAAAAGAAGTGTGGTAACACAAGATCACACAAAGATCTTGTCAAGTAAAGTGTTTGTGTTGGAACCATAAGCGCCGTGTGAGAAGCTACTGATAGCCACGGGGTTGACGACATTGAGATGCAACTGTTGATTACTCTTCCGGACTAGAAAGTGTTATTTCATTGAAAGAAGAGCGAACAATGGAGCTGAAGGCTTCTGTCGTTGGAAGAGATGTTTTCGCTACTCTTCCAACTGGCTTCGTCAGCCGGTGATAGAGGATGACAGACAGATGATTCATCCAATCACCTGCCAAGTTTGTTTCTTTTAATTGCCTGCCCTTTTCAAAAACTTTCCACTCATGACTTCTGTGTAACAAATCACCTGGTGCATCAGGTTATTCCAGCAACATTGTGTTGATAGCTGTTTCCAGTATCTGCGTCACAACAAAGAAGATACAGATCAGGTGAACCATGAAATATGATGTGGGAACTCATTTTTACAATTATTCCAACACCACATGAATGCAGCACAGATGCCCTATCTCGCATTGCAAACAAAAGTTATAATTAATTTGTGTATCCACCTTGTGATTCGGATCCGCTCCTGCTGACTGACTGACAGACAGACAGACAGCACTGAAAACACAGTGACGATTTGACAGCGTTAATAATAAAGGTGAATACTGAAAAAAAACTTCTTGCTGTTCTGATTTATGGAGGAATAAGTAAGGCGCATTTTTCAACCAGTCCATTTTTAATTCAAGTGTAAATCAATGAGAAATGATTGTGTGATATTTGTTGTTGTCAACAATGATAAATAAATTTACTAAGCACTGGGAGTTATTTATGCAAGATTGCATTAAAGCCTCCCAATCACATGACCGAAGGGTATAAAAGCTATGAATATCATACATTATAATCTCATATGTTCTGTAGACAAACATTACAGCTAAAAAGGAAGAAATGGGAGCCTTGCCTTTTCTAAAGCCATTGATCCAGACAAACATAACGGCAGTAATTGTTCTTTTAGTTTTCATCTGATGAATAACTGTCTAAAAGTCAGTTTCATGATTGAGTCACATTCTGGCCGTGGCTCCATCACATGTCCACTTTGGATCCAGTGCCCGCTGGAAGTGTTTCAGAAGAAGTGTGTGTTCAAGCAGCCTGTCTTTCAGCAGCCAGATTTTGTGTTGCTTTGTTCATTTGTTTCTGAGATTCATTTGTGTCTGAGCTTTGCATTTCTCTCTTCCTGTCTCTGTCCTTCTCTTGCCTCAACTGAAAACCCACATATAATCAACTAGAATTTACCCCTACAAGGGAAGCTGTATGACAAAAAAAGAAAGCTCTAAAAGCAGTTGTTATTTTATACAATAGAAACATAAATATTACCAAATTACACATACATGCATTATGAATTGCAATCACATTGTATTATTGGCCTAAGATCAGGGTTACTTCTGAACTATATTCCACTAATGATTACTTTATACCTGCCCTAAATAGTATTTTTACCACATTAAATGTAATCACTAGTATTCTACATACTTTGCATTATTTCCTGAATACTTAAAAATCCAAATTCTGAGCTAATTTGTGTAAGTTTGCTATTTCTATTTCAAAACTCTTTCCTGACAGTGTCCAGGCTGTGCGTCTTCTCTGCTATTGTCGTGTGGCAGGTGCACTGTGTTCGCACACATTGTTGCACTTTTTTAATCTGTTTATGGGAAATGCATGCCTCGTACGGATTTTAGAGCAAATAAAAATAATCTGATAATGTGATAAACAGACAGAAAAACCAACAAACTGAACCAAAAACATTACCCCCTTAGCAGAGCTACAAGGACAGTTACTGTATTCAGAATAAGTCATTGTAACTGACTAGAGTCTCTCATATTTTGTATTTCAAATACGCAATCTTGTTACTTTTATTCCGCTTCTCCCATCACTGAATATTTGTAACAAAAAATGAAATGCATGAAAACACTGAGCTCATAACAGTCTAACTGTGATGCATCTTGAATATGAATTCAGAATGATTGGAATTATAGGTGTTATACGCATCCACCCACCCTATGAAAACGTGTCTGCATTCATCTGTCCATGAAATATGAATGATGTTGAATGGAATGCCCTTTTCCATCAGTCAGATAAAGGTTTATTGAAGGCCAAAGTGAGCAGAATAGATGTTGCCATGGCTGCAAGTGTGAAAAGGGCATCTGATCTGACTTCTGACCAGTCAATTAATCTTGGAATTGCATTTTTTTTTATCAAAGGTTCACCCCGTGATTCAAAATTAATTGCTACGAATAAAAAAAGAAAAAAAAAAGGAAAGACTGAGATTGTGGGGACTTGAAACACTTTGGAAAAGTACAGTAATGCTCGAGTCTTAAGATTAACACTGCCACAAGGGAAGATGATGGGTGAATATTTAAGATGGATTAAACTCTGAATATTTAGCTTGCTTGGCCTCAGCGTGGACTGGAACCTAATATTCAACAAAACAACATATAAAGACTTAATTTTCTCATGATTTTACACATGAATAAATGTAAAGTCAAGCCCTCTTCTTACTTAGAGGAGACACAATGCCATGATGAGGACTCAAAAACACATTACATGAGGCTGCTTTTTAAAAGCAGCTCAATTGTAATTGTTCTACATTCAATTGAAAATCTTCATGGTAAGGAGAATAGTAGCGGTGGAGCAGCGCTACATCTTAAGAGATAAATGTGCATTCATTGGCACTGAAGAAATATCCTGTTATGTCAACAGGACTTCTATTGCTGACATGACACCTTCTTGTAGACTGAAGGATGAAAGCATTGCACCATAGTGGCTGAAGTATCAACTTCAGCTGCAGAAAGAAATGTAAATAAAGAAAGAACTTCAGGAGCTCTTTCACTGCTGCAAAATCCTACAACATACTAGATACTCAAATAGCAGGTAATTCTTAATTTAAATTGCTTTAACTGAAAGAGTCGTATATAACCAAGGACTTTATGCTTTTTAGCTTGCGTAAAAGAACATGTAAAATGCCTGAAAAATGCTCGGCAAAAGACACTCGAGCGTGATAGGTAGTTTTTAAGATAAAATTACTTTCGATACTTGAACTGAATATGCATTCAAGTTCAAAGAACTCACTGACATCCTCCGCATGATCAATTATTGAACACCAGCAGCAAAGACAAGCTGGATATAAATATAGGGATTGTTTAATTTAAATTAAATATACAGCAGCATGCTTTTATTTGTGTACGGCACATACTGTACGCCAGTGTGTGCATTCACATCAGTGCTTGGGGTGTGTATGTGCCAGGAGTGTGTGAGAGCAATTGACAAAGCATGACACTTCCCTTATTTAAGCTATTCACAAGTTGAGGGATGATGTGGGGGTGGGGGTCTCTCTCACCCTGCCACAAATAACGGAGAAAAGTCAATTTCATCGCCTTCCACTGCGCTGTCATAGGAACACATCTCATGCTGTCTGCCCTCACTGTAGCCCCGCTGTCCTTGTAGTATCACATCCTCCCTCCCTGCTCTGTCCCACTCGTGCCTCCCCTTTTTGAAACAAGACAGGTGGCTTGATTATCACACCCCAATCGCAGCTAATTAGGACAGGTCAGCTGGTACAGTCAAACAGTATCCCTGTCAAACAGCGTCCTCCTCCTCCTCCGCTTCCATCAACCCCTCTCTCTCTCTCTCCATTTCCTCGGACAGCCCTATCAGTGAGTAACATCTCCCTACACCACTGCCGCCTGTCTGTTCGTGATAGCGACTATGGCAGTCATCTCCACCGAGGCAAGCGATGTGCTGCCAGCCACTCCGCCGGAGCCAGACAAGCCTGTATCAACGTCTGCTGCAGGCGCGTTGGAGCATCAATTAATCGCCGTTTAAAACTGGCAAAAAAAATGCATTTGATATACTTAAGCTTAATTAATACGTTGCTACCAATTTTGCAGGGCTAATTAATCAATTTGAGGCTGGTCCCTAGCGTGAAGATGTCCAGATTATGTTGTCTGGAAGGAAACCGTACCGAACATCAGAGAAGAAGAAGAATTATGAGCAAGGAGAAAGGGAGCTGTGTTTTTTTTTCCTACCTATTACCACAGGAGGACATAAATACAGAAATTGAGAGGAGAGAGAGCACGGAGAGGATGGTCAAATCAAAACGGAGAAAGATACACAATTCAGTGTACACTGTAGGCTACAACCTAGCGACTATGAAGGCTAAGAACTGAAACAGGGTTGTGGATTGATTGGGACTTGAACTACATGCTTTGTGCACTTGTAGTTCTGTTTATACTGAGCCAGTGAATGAGGCCGTAGAGTCCTGGCAGGCAAGCAGAGAGAGCTGCAGAGAGTAATTGGGAGGGCTATGCTTGGAGAGAAACAGAGGACTTAAGATGGGATGAAGGAGGAAAGGAGGGTTGGATAGAGGGAGACCTATGAAGTAGATGCTAAGTGCTGAGATGTGAAGAATAGAAGCCCGCAGGAATACGACCCCAGGGACGGTGACCAATGATGAGCTCCCTTTTCCTGTTTTTTTTTTTCCCTCTCTTCCATCTGATATTAGACATACCTGCATGCTTCCATGTGTGCAGTTCATGTGTGTGCGAGGAGAAGGAGCTTTACTTAAACCACAGATATCAATATCTGAAAGCAGAGCAGCACATTACACCGTATTTCCTTGAATGGCTCATGTTTCCTCGAGTCCCTTTTTCTTTTTTTTCACCAAGCCCCATTAATTAGCCATAAAATGACTATAGTAAATTACCTGTAAATGAGCTGTACTGCTTAAGACAAAGAAGCAGATGGGACTACTCTTAAGCTTACCAGGCACAAGGTGACCATCTTGCAATTCATCTTGAACAGCAGGTGGACATAAAACATAAAAAGCAGACCTTTCGAAGCAGATGACATTGTAATTTGAGAGGCAGAAGATCGCATCATGCTTTTGCCTTCACATGTTAATATTCACTCAAAGGCAGGCCTCATTGCAGCATTCAACTGGTATCTTTACAAGTTAATAAAGCTGCACTGGAACAGTGCCAGGGAGATGTTCACCACCCCTCAGTCCTCATCACTGCTCCTGCACCATGGCTTGGCCTCCTGCCCCCTTCCCTCCCCCACAGCTTAGCTAAACCCGCATGTTATTGGCTAAACACAGCCAGCTGCAGCCAGTTAACTGTCTAATCTCACATCAATCGATTTCCCCAAACAAGGAGAGGTGGAGAAGTGGAACGAAAAGTCGCGGTGCAGAGATGAAAACACAGCGGAGTGTGAGAATAAACGGGAGGGCAGCGATGACTGAGAAAAGGCAGGTTGCAGTTTTTCAGCATCATCGGGCTCGTGTCTGTGTGTGTTTGTGTACTGGTGCGACAATCTCTTGTTCGAGATCATCAAAAGGATACTGATCGAAGACACGGAAGACAGAAAGGTGGATGGACAGGCTGCGGTCGGCACTATCAGGCAGCAGCATAAACACCAACAATGTTGTATCGGGACAGATTTTAGTGACGGACTACTTCCCAACATACTCTTAGCTTTGTTTGTCATGTGTTTCATGTGTATAAATGTGATTCTTTCAGTCCCTCATGGACAATTAAATAGCGACATTTTCAAAATGAGAAACATATGGGGCTTTTTAATTGGCCAATTTCTCTTGCCAACGTGTGTGGCTTTTTTTCATTCTAAAAACCAATGAAAAGGAAAAAAAATGCTATCTAGTCAGACATGCATATTGCAGCACAGAGTGTTGCACAAATTGTCATTGTCCTTCCGCAAAGAGTAAAACAGCCCTTCTGTTCTGTGGATTAATAGCACCATTACACAGAATCCATGTTCAGTACACCGCGCTGGATACAGTCAGTGAGATACATACTTCTTGGTGTCGAGACTTCAGTGAATTTGTATTTCTCGGGGAATATCTGTTTTGCCAAGCAGGTAATGGCCCACACCGAGGTACAAGAGTGGATGAAGCTGCAGTGAGAAATCTACCGTTCCACCTCCTGTCCCATTACTTCTTCCTATACATAAGTATGTATAATCCTGGCTTTCTTGCCTCCCCTGACCCTGCACTAATCATGTGAGGTGGCTGGGGTGGGGAGGACTGCAACAACTCATATCTGGGGAGTTATTGTTCTACACATGTCATGTGTAATCTGCCCGACCCACAGCGCTTAGAATAATTATTCATATTTAATCACCGCACTACGAAGCTACATCTCCTGCCGCTCACTAAGTCATTTTCCATGTTCCATTATCAAAGTTTCAGAGACGGGTGCTCAGGGAAGGGGGACTAAATGGAGAGGCTGAAGTAGTTGGGCTTATAAAAACATAATGGGCTTGTCTGCTTTGATAAACTGAGGACGTGTATAGAATGCACACTCGCTCACACCCTCAAATACACACACAGACATACACACACACATTAAATGAGAAAAGTGCAGAGAACAAAGTAGGGGAGAATAAAGTAGCCAAGTATAAGTTCAGACTGTGAGCTTTCAGGCAAGTCAGGAGCTCAATCGTTAATACAAATAACAGCAGCATGGAAAGAACGCGGATTGATAGCGGTTCAAGTGTGTCTCGCTCGAGTGGCATCTTTCATTTCGCATGCAGTCAAATTTGCCAATGAGGGCTCACCTTGTTCCAGAGGCGGAGGTTTCACGCCTGTAGCCTTCAACTTGAGGGCTTCTTTTGCAGACATATCGCAGCAGGAGCCTTTGTTGGTGTCCTGGTCGCTGTCAGCCTGGTCGCTGTCACCATGACCACTGTCTCTAAGGCTCGCTCGCTCCGGGTCTTTAAATGTTGAACTACTAGACACACAAACACACAAAAAAAAGAAAAGGGTGTTAGTACTCAATGTTTGGATGGAAATTTGTAAAGGCTTTTCATTTTCTGTGCCCCTCAGAGAAAGTTTAGAGACGGCTTAAAACATTGATGAGCATACCTGAGTGCTAAAGTAAAACAATAAAAAAAACATAATAATAGGATTTCGGATATAATAAAATGCTTCTAAATATACTGTGCCGTCTGCTAAAGGAGACAAAAGACTAAACAAAAAAATAGAGAATCTTGTGTGTGATTACATCTTATGTGTTATAGAGAATCCTGTTAGTGACTACTGTTAAACCTGATTAAATGTATCTGCCCTTCCTCCCCCTGCTATGACACAGTCCAATTAATTGTCAATTTAGCTACTGTTGCTACCGTACTGTGTTGGGACTATCGAAGAAAAGAAAACAAAGGTCTGAGATGTAGTGACTGTTATAGATCCCAAATCTTACCTTTGAACAAACTGTTGTCTGCTACCCATATAATTAGGCTCAGTGGGGAAATTGTCCGTCTGTGGAGAAGAGAGAGAGAGAACGAGACAGAGAGGGAGAGGGAGAGAGAGAGAAAAAAAAAAGTATGTAGTGAGCTTTACAGAAATGAGTCCTGCTGTGAAACAAGATCTCCCAGTGACATATGATTAATTATGCAGGAAAAAATGAGGTAGAGGACAGAGTAGGGGCAAATAAAATGATGGGGATGTGAAGCCTTATATCATTTAGGTTTGAGCATTTCATTAACCAAATAAAGCAGGCTAATTAGTCTTTCGAGAGTAAACCGCAGAGCTGAACGTCAAATCTGGCAGACGCGATCAATAACCACAAGGACAATAGTCCTGATGAGCACAGAAAACTTGTCAGCTAAACATCTTGTAACCAGATTACAGCACAATTTGTACAGAAATTAAAATGCAATTTGCTTGTTTCTTTCACAACATTTCTGTGAGAATCTTATTTTGTTCTGAGCCTCGACACTTTGGGTTTTTTTTTTCCTCCAGATAAAGAGTTTGTGAGGCGTCTGGGTTTATATGTGTTGAACCATGTGGTGTTTCTTCTATAAGTGGCTACGTGATCATACACAGGGGGCTACACAGATCTATGGAAAAAACACATACGGTACTGTGTGCACAGGACTACACACAAAAAGACACACTAACATGGTCTTATATATGTAGTCAAAGAAAGGAACAGTACGACAAAATACAGCAGTATAACTGAATGCTGGTTCCAAGCCTATACTGCATAAACTGCAAAAACACTCTTCAATCCTCAGCACTGTATGCAGCAGTGCATTACAGACTGGATCAATCACACTGGCACTGGAAAATACTGTCTCTCTCTCTCTCTCTTCTCTCTCTCTCTCTTGGTAATTATATCAAAGTACGGTATATGAGGGTTTTTAATCATGTCGATTGATCTAAAAGGTCACAAAGATCCCAGCTTCTTTCTGGCATTTACAGAAGTGCCTGTCAAGCTTAATATGATAATGAAAACAACTAATGTAAAAGCAATCAGGTGCATCGACTACACAAAGAACGCACATGCACCAAAAAACGCATGTGTTTATATGTCGTTGAAATTATTACAGGAATATTTCAAAGTCTCTGTTGGTACGGTGGAAACAAATGGCTTGCAGAAAAATAGCTTTCATATCGCTGTAGTGGTATTCATCACAGTAACACAAATAATTACCCTATGTAGTGCACAACTCTCTGTCCTGAATTGATAGCAGTAAAATGTCATGTTTAGTGAGTAATGTCTCCTTGTGCCAGGCTTTTTCACATGCACAGCTTGACTCACAGTCAATAGAGTATTTCAATGTCATCCGTGCTCTGCGGTGGCTCAGTATGAAAAAAGGGTGTGTGAAGGTCAGACAGGCCACCTCGGTACTTTGACCTTCCATGTTTTTGCCAACACCTTTATCTCTACCTAAACACTCTATTCCACCTCAGCCTTCGCAAAGATTAAAAGAAAACACCTACAGAATATATCAAAGGCTGGAATCTGACCCCGAGTAAGAGAAGAATGAATGTTTGAAATCGTTTGGCATTGAAATGATAACAGCCCGAGTTTCTCAAAAAGGGGAGATGGAAGCCTTTATACTGATGTGCCCCTTCTGTACTTTTATGACCAGGGACTTGTCCTTGGACATACTTTTCAATCAACTCAGCTTTGCTGGCACTGAATCTGATCACGATGAAAGCACATTAGGAGAAAAAAGGTTTTTCTTGATTGTTATAGGATTTAATTTACTTTCTGCACCTGTGCACATGGAGCAAATATCAAAGTTACATCACTGTGCACCGAATATTTTTTGTATGTTGTAATAATGTTTTTTTTAACACCAACGGTAGTGTTTAGTATTGATGAAATGAACTTGAAATGGCAATGGTGGGCTCATCAGTGTGTTGAATACATTGCTTAATCTATTTCCGGTAGCATGTTATTCACAACTGAGGCTTTTTCTTACCAAAAAGAAAAAAAATATATATATGTCACACTTAAAGTACCATGTGCCTAGATCCATCTACCGCCCAGCCCCACTACAAGCCAATAAAAAGCACATTACGCCACTTCATAGAAACCTCTTTCCTGCCAATTAGAGTCCAGGCTGATCTTAAGCCTCCATCTCTTCCTGTCTGTCTATAACTGCCCAGCCCTTTCACTACAATGGGCCACTTTCCAATTAATGGATCGATAATGGCCAGTATGGGCTGCTTTGTACTTAGCCAGTCAGAGCCCACAATGAATACGGGATAATTTGAGGGGGGGGCGATAGATACAGGCTAGATGTCCAGTAGTTTTATTATCATTATTAGACAATGAATTATACAGTGCATAAATTCATTTAGCATTGCAAGTATCATTGAGTATTTCATGTTGCATGCTTGCACTTCTTGCCTTCTAATTTCCCCTTGTGGGACTTCTTGAAATGAACTGAAATGAATTGAACTTAAGTGAATTGAATTGAGCTGAACTAAATTGAATGAACCAAAACTGCGCTATCTGTACAGCTTGCCTTTGAGGGTTTAAAATCTGATTTGCCTGTGGACCTAAAATATGAGACTTTGACCTCAAAGGCTCAGAGTAGCACTGAACCAATTCAACCCAAGATGAACCCAAGTTCTGGGTCAATGCACTTTGTGTCAAAGATGTAGCATGGGTTAATTCCTCTGGTAATTCATTGGTAAGGTGGATAAGAATTGCAAAAGTCTGTTGTTGGATTGGGCTAAATGCTATGTTGTATCATGTCCGTGCAGCAAGGCCAAAAAGGTCAAAGATACTGAGTACAGTCAGGCTGAGTAAGTGTAAAAAGCTGCACTCTATTCTGTATTCCCATTGAGACCCTAAGACTGACCGAGCAGACAGCAGGCCGATTGAGACAAATGGGACAAGCATATTGGAGTGCTATTCTACTCTCAGGCCTTGTTGGTGCATTTTGGGGCACTGTTCATTTCTATGATACTATGTTTGTGTGTATCTGTCTGCGTGCGTGCACCTGTGTGTTTGATATCTTAGGTAGGGGTGGTGAAAGAGGACAAATTGCAGCTTCTCTTTCACACATCATTGGACAGCTCTCTTTTATTTACAGGAACGAGAGTGCACCCTCCTCCCTCTACCTACCCTGCTAGGTATGATACATGCATTTGTCCTTTACTGTCTTCCAAAAAACACACATAGCTCTCACTCTGTGTGTATGCGTGTGAGTGCATGTGTTTTTCCGTGTCAGAAGGTGTGAGCCGTTCCAAATCCTCCATAACCTTGTCAGTTAGCCAAAAAGTTCTGGACGGCAGTTTTTAATTTGATAAACTATATCTCTGCTGTGTCTGTGTGTGTTATGTTACCACCGACGGGAACTCTAGTTTATACCTCTTGGAAAACTGTCAAAGTAACTCCGCAACAGACAAATGGGAAGAAAGGGTAGGTAAAGGATAAAACAGAGAGAAATAGAGTCTAGAGGAAAGAAAAAACATGGTTGAAGGGGGATGCAGTAAACGCAGGAAATGAAAGAAGAAAACGGCAAAGTGAGAGAATGATAAAGGAAGTAAGGGAAAAGGGGCGGAGAAACTAGACAATAATTAGACTGCATTGATTACCTAGTGGCTGAGGAGCAATTGTAAGTGATCAAATCTAATTAGCTGGTCCTATACATCTTCCTGGAGATAACAGAGCAATCAATCAATGGGCTTAAGTGAACTTAAAGCCATCACAGTCTACTGCCTGCTAAATATCTTCCACTATCTTCCAAATAACTTACAAGAGGTCAAGTCCAAATGAATTTCTGAGAAGTAAGGAAGTGCCGCTGGTGCCGGTAAAAGGAAACTAAACAGATTTAAAGCACAGTGAAGTTTTATCGTTCCAGATGGACACCTTGCTAATGATTTTGGACGGGTGCTTGATCAAAAGTGAGACTTTGTAGGTACATATCTTCAACATTTAAAGAGATTTGTTTGTACTTCTAGGTGAGATAGGATTGTTTGGATGTTGTTTATGGTATTGTATGGACCTTTTCAATTGCAGGAACATTTCCCCAGGGACTAGAAACCTTGAAGAACACAATGTGTTTCGATTAGAGCCAACAAGGGTCTAAATTAGGTCCTCTGGACATTATTTTACCCAGAAAAAGTCCCTGATCATGGGATTGCACTTTCTAAAAGTTCTGAAACTTTGTGGGTGGGGCTGCAGTAAACAATTCTGATTGGTCAACTATTCACGGTAAAGTTTAATGGAACAGCAGCAACTCTCATTTTTAGAAATTTAGAATTTTTGGTTCATTGTGCTTCAAAACATTAATAGGGAATTATAGACAAAAGCTGTCAGACTGACAACTATGTCCAGTATGCTGAGGACAATATCCAGCAGGAACTGTGCATGGCAACCCGCAATGATAAGGTGCATGTCAAAATCTCCTGCAGGTTAAGCAAGCTGAACATTGCTCACACTGCAAAACAGCACCAGGAGAAGCTCAAAAAATTTAACCAAGATTCAAATAAAATCATAGGCATCCACAAGAGAAGCAGCTCTGTCCAGCCGACTAACAAGTGGTTCAACCGCACATCAAACACCCATGTTTCTGTGTCACAGGTCAGCCTTCTTTTGCGCAGCACCAACAAAAGACTCAGCAACTGTGTGGTTGGAAGCCATGATGGTGGACTCGAAAACTAATGACCAGTTGGCTGAAGGTAAATCAATAACCATACAAAAAGTTAATGTGTTCCTGTTGTCGCAGTAAGACAAAATCTAATGTTTATTTTTTTTACAACTTGTTTTTTCAGATGAAACGGACTAGCACACTGAGAGACTGTGTTTACCCCTGCGGCCCCCAGCAGCCCTCATCCCATGTGTTTTTGATGGTGTGTAGCACTTGGACAGTTTGTCTTCTATCAAAAATACTTTCAAAAAAAATATTGATTGTAACATTGAATAGCTGAAGGTAAAAATGGTAGCAAACACCCATCCATCTTCAGAACAAAGTCGACTAATCGCAAATTCATCACGACCTGTTGGTGTTTAATGTTGGAACTAAGCACCAGAAACAAATACTGGAAAGGGACATCTTCTAAAAGATCTAAAAAAAACATGATCAATTATGACTCTAATTGCATGCAACATTATTATGCATGGCTGGTTCTTTTATAACTTTGGTTGGTACTATACAATCTATGCATTATTTACAAATCATGTACGGAAATATGTGTTAAAACAGGTAAAACAAAGAGTGCAACCTGTGCACCAATTGCAACAAATGTCCAGAGAATAACAAACTTAAAGAAAACAAGGGCTCTGTAATATCCTACTGTTGGTTGCAATTCTACCAGATGTCAGCAACACTCAAACACAACCTTGTGTATAATTTCAAGGTGGGTGCGCTTTGTTGTCGACAAAGGTACAAAATAGTAGTTAAACTGGCATCTCCAGAGTGTAAACAAGTGCAGCTGTATAAGTGACATGGCTCACAGCTGTAATCAAGGAGGCATGCTTAGCAAACCTCTGGAAGAACTAAAGAAAAAGACTAAAAATTGCAATGCGGAGAATCACCACAAACGGAGCATTCAACAGTCTGTTGGATTATTAATGTGAAGCACGCAGCTTTTACTGTACTCCTTCAGTTCAGCTTCTTTCAGCCAGAGATCTCAGATCTATCAATTTATTTGCTACATTTTGACAGTAGGATTTATGACCCATGGGTCAATGTTTAGTTTGACTGTTCTTCAAAAATAAATTAAAAGATATTCAGCTTTTTTGTTTTCCCAGCTGTACCAAAAACATACTGAAGCCTGACCCCAAAAGCATGCTTTGTATTGAACTGTGTTGCCATTTAGTGTTCATCTTCTGTTGTGGTTTTGACTAGAAAAGAGCATTATCAAGTCAGTGTGGACTAGTGTTTATACCTCACAGACACCAAGCTTCTCAACATATTCAGATAATGAGGGATGCAAACTTTACACAAAATTCGCAGTTCAACACAAAGCATGTTTTTGACTTGAATATGCTCTTCGCTGGTCAGACCGCAACAGAAGATGAAAAAGCCCTTGCCGCAGGGTTTGTGCAGAATGATTTGCTACAGTGAGTCACCTCCATAAGCTATGTTGATTTTCTTCTATAGCACAATGTTTGTCACAGGATGGCAGGTAACCATAACTGTCACATTAATGACTGAGCTGACACTCCATGTGACTGATGTTTAAAGCTCTGCGTTTATTCGATATAAGGCAGCGTAAACCTTACACAGACATGACGCATGTACAATTTCTGGCATCATACAAAGGTTTTTTTATGCATAACACATGTGTGAAGGAAAGGAAGGGCATACCTCAGCAATGCAGGCGAACATGCTGTGGAATGAGAGCCAGAGTAACGATAACATATCACTAGAGACTGTATCAGAACCTATTGATTATTTGTCCCACCCCTAGTGATCAGTCATTTAAAGTATCTCTCTTAGCGACAAGTCTCTCCTCTCTTCCCCATCTCTAATTGTACTGAACTCGACTTCAGCACCACAAATCTAATACAAGTCAAGCTGAATAAAGTCAGCCACATCCGCGTGTGTTAGAGTTGCCGCTGCCTTGAAATATTGTGACAGTGTTTCTCATAGAACCACTATGGGGCTTTTGTAAGAACTGCTGGCTTATAATGACGCTTGTGACTCAGACAGCTCTAATCCAAATCAGTAGTCTCATCTTGTTAATCATGGTCTGCCATAATTCATAATTCATAACATAACTGCGTTCCTTTTTATTTTTTTGTGTTCGTGTTCATTTAATGGGGAATAGGGCTATTTTTTCCTTCATTAAATAGGACTAAGTAGCACTTTGGAGGCTTTTATATACAGTTGTATAAACAGAATGACCTCTCTCTTGCATATTCACTGCTCACCAGCAAAATGCAATATTCATAATTAATATGCAACCACTCACGTTGATTGCCTATTATTTTCGTTGACCATACAGTGTCATTAGAGATGCCTATTAGGAGCCCAGTGGAAAGCATCAAGTCTTCTTTGTGGCAAAACTTTTCTTTCTTTTTTTAAATCCTCTTCGGTCTGACGAAAACCACTTCATATCATAGGGGGAATGCACGCAAATGAAACAGTTGTCTTGTTATTCTCTTCACACACTGGTTAGGGGCTGAAATCATCGATAGGTAAAGAGGAAAAAAAGAAAGACAGAAAAGAAGGGGCAGAGGGAGGGCAGAGATGGTTGTGCTGGCCTCTTTTCATCAAGAGAGACGAGACAAAAACACTAGTTCAAAGCCGTTTTTCCTTCAACCTGTGCGGTTACTGCTTCTTTATTATTCCTTTTGAGGAAGAGCCGGAGCAAGCATAGATATAATTTTCTCTTCTGTCTACAAATGACTACTTTGGTCAAATTTCTAAGGTAGTTACCTTATGTACAAGTCAGATAGCTGCATTTGCCTTTCAGAGCCACAGCTATGAAAGAGTCCATCAGTGTATTTTTTTTTTGTTTGCTAAGAGCTGCTTTGCAGAGTACATTCATCCATTGTAATAATGCCTGTCATTTAATTTTGGAGACTAAATTACTATAAAAGAGCATGAAAAGGGAACTCTAAGGAATAAACAGACCCTCGACTCTCAAAGATGGTCAACAAAGCGTTGTTAAACTCTATTCTTAAGCCTTTCATTATCATCTTGAGAATCAACTCACGTAGAAAATAATAAAATGCAAACCTCCTGAGAGTGCACATATCCTTGAACATGTTTTTCTCTCTCACTTACTCAGTCTACACACACACATACCATTACAGGTGCTGGAGATCTTACAGTCTAGCCTATTTTATGATGCATGAAAAATGAAATGATGGGCTAAACTAAATCCTGCATAAACAAAATGGCTCAGAAGGCTTGTCTTAATAAGCATATAGTAATACAGAATAATCTGTTTACCACAAATTACAAAAAATATATACTAATCTGTTTTTGGACTCATACGCATGTAATTGATTTATTAATGGACTGATTAAGCTATTATTGAATGACTCATCCTTATCTAACTAAAAAGGACAACATTACCCATAAACCGTTATGATGTTGACCAACATCCCCTCGGGTGAAGATTACAATAAGCTGCCACATTGGAAACACACAACTGAGGCTCCATACTACAGCAAACTGCCAAACTCATTTTTTTCCCTATATGGAAGTAAATAAAAGCGATTTGACTGTGACCCATTTTTACAATGGAACTGTAGTTAAAATCAAATAGAATGAATTCAAATGTTTCATTCGAAGAACTGGTGCCTTTGAGTAATACACATTGTTTTTCCTTTTAAACAGGATCTTCACAGGATTTAAATTTATTTTTACCTGGCAGGAAAAGGGAGGTAAATTATTAAGTATAATCCCCCAAACTAGGTCAAAAAGTATATTGTTACCTTCTGTTTAAGACTTTGGTTTTAATGCTCTTCAAACGACCTGTATACAAAAGTTTTGGATTTCCAACAAGTAGTAGTGATGTGGTTCACTTTGCCAATCTCCACCAGGTCTAAATATATTAAAAAGAGGAGCAACAGTGTTTAACAGGTTAGGGTTTTTCTAGTATTGAGTTTTCAACTATCTCTTCATGTTCCTGTAAAATGTTAGTTATTTTTTTTCTTATTTAAAAAGGAATTCATGTTTTACTAAGAAAGATAAAAGTATGCACAGCACGCGTTTATTTAATAGAGTACCAAATGTGGTAGATTTAAGGCTGCTAACTGAATTACATCGGTACTACAGATTCACGTTGAATCAATCGCTGCAACATTTCGGTACTTGAGAGCATCTGGGAAAAAAAGTAGTGCCATGGCCAAATGAAAATAATAAGAAAAAGATCGATGGTGACAGTTCTCTACTACATGTTGCTGTCATTCATGGTAACCTTTATTCTCTGCTCTCTCCTCCATGTGTGTGAGCGTACACACGCGCAGAGCGGAGAGGCCAAAGTGGAGACAGTGAATAGTATAGACATAAAGAGAGTCACAGAGACTACGTCGCCTCTTTAGGTTATTCAAGTCATAGTGAGTGTCAGGGCAATGGAGAGCTGAGGATAGTGTGGTTCTTTAGAAACACGCGATGCCCAGATGATGGACTGACAGGCTGAAGGTATTAAGGAAGGGTTTGAGAGGAGAGAGGGAGAGAAGGGTTTTAATGGTTATTTTTATAACTTAAATTATATGAATGTTATTACAGAGAAAGTAAACTAACCTTTTGAATAAAAGTATCATTGGGTCTTGGTACCGACTTTCAGGTAGAAGCACCGGTATCGGCTTAAATGTGAGCCCTTATATTAGATGACATAAACATACATGAATCACTGATGTCTGAGTGCATGTGTTATTTCCAAGCAATTACTATGAGGTGCAGTCACATCTGTGTGCAGGGCAATATAATGAGGCAGCCTCTTCAGGCTTTGGCAGTACACCAGTCTACACCAGACAAAAAAAATCATTAAATAAAACCTGGACCTGAAATGAAAAGCACATTCTAAATCCCACTCTCCCAGAAAAAAAGCAGTCTGACTGGAAGAGGTTGCGACCTCACCCCCAAAAAACTGTTTTTCTTCTTCGGCTCCAGTTGAAAAGGGCAAGAAACACTCATTTTAATCTTACTCGAGTATTACGGGCCCAGTTAGATTTGCAATTATCTTCTGCAGTGTTACTTCTGCATGTCTGCAGTTCCTACCAGCATTGTCTTTTAAAAATACAGCAACACTGACACCAATTCGGCAGCCGATCCCAGCTGCCATCAGACGAAACTCTGAAGAGGAAGGGCGACGTTTGTACTCATATCAACACAATCCGCATCTGTGGCAGTTTAGCCCCAGGAGTAAATGATAAATGTAGCTTTTGGCATAGATATTCATTCCAACACACAAAAACCCCTAACGCAGCACTTTGCCAGCTCTCCTAAAATAGCTGCGTTGTTTTCCCTCACTACTCGAGACGTTTTGTGTACACACATTTAACCAGCTGGTGGGTTTGGTTTACAGCTGGAACTGCTTTTATGATTATTGATAAAGGGAAATCTTTATTTTTTGGGGGGAAAGTGAAAGAGGAGTGGGAGACAGAGAACTTACCTTCATGTTGAATTATTTATATACTGTTGAAACTATGAGGAAAGCAGTGAAAAGAAAGAAAGGGGCGCAGTATGTGATCTCGGTGTGTAAGCTACTAATCATTCAGTACTTGCTCATCAATAGTTACAACGGCTTTGCTGTTAACTGAAGTCTTGAGTCAGCACTGACCTTGCGTCACCCTCATTAATCTAAAGCCAACTCAGCCCAAAAATCCAAAGCTGTTACAGAGGTAATCGTACTGTACAGTTTAAGACATGCATGCATGCATGAATGTAAAGATGTGGTCAGGGGTTAAAGTGGCAGATTGGGAAATTGGTAAGGATCCAGTACAGTGAAGAGCGGTGGTCTACTGATATAATTAAACACTCAATCTACCACCTACCACTGCACCAGATTTCATTCTGGAATTTAACACTTTAAGTTAGTTAAATATTTATCAGTTGCTCTTTTAAATTAACCACTCTTTGCATCTGCATAAGTTAGATCTACCGCACAGCACCTCCCAAAAAAGAAAGCATGTCGTTTTTAAAGCTGTTTGCCTGTTGCTTCCATAGTTGAAAAGAGTGCTAGGGACAAAAATGAGGATTCAGGTTTTCATTAAAACAAACTGGTGTGTTAACTACAAGCCAAATTAATAAGGGCACAAAAGGCCAAAGGACTATTTGCTAACAAGCAATTTAGTATTTACAAGGATTTTTTTTAAACAGAGTCTGGTGCAATGCTCCCTCCACACTTTCAGCAAATTTCATGGAGAACAATGAGGGATAAACAGCCTCAACAGTCTGTTTTAACAGAATATTCTCCGGGCTAGCTCAGCTAAAAACACAAAAACACAGAATCCTTCAGCACTTTAGCGTGTCGTTCACTGAGGAGCCTGTTTATGGCTACATTTACCTGTTCAACTGGCTTCAGCAGTTCAGATAACAGATACTCCTCTGTCCTGCTCTGATTACAGACATGTGAACTAACCACAGGGACTTGCTTTGTTTATGGACATATAAACTCTGACAAAAACGTGTCATTTGTTTCGGTGAAACAAACAAGATATAACAAATAATGTTGTAGTACTCTGCAGGTGCTAGTGGACATATTTTGTAACCTTCGGGCAGGCTAGCTGTTTTGGCCAGTTTGCAGCCATTATGCTAAGCTACGCTAACCAGCTGTTGACTGATTCAGATTACTGCAGTGTTGGAGAGCAGTATCAATCTCTTTAACTAACTCACAGCAAGAGGGCTAATAAAAGCATTTTCCCAAAAAATGTTTTCTTTCAGATCAACATTTTCCCTCTTCAGATGATGGGATTTATACAACTAATTAGGATTTACCGAATGAAACAATATGATCAAACAAGCCTCCCCACAAAAAAATGCAATTTTAAAATGAACAAATGTCTGTTTTCTTCAGCGTTTAGAGCCGCTAGCTCACCGTTTACAGTAGGTACAGTAAGTATTTTCAGAGAGAATAAGCGGGCTCATGAACAATAACATTAAAAGAACAAAATTATTCCGTTTGAATTGATGGAGGAAGAGTTGTTCCGTGGATGAAAGGATTTTTCGATATTTCCCCAAAGGCCAGAGCCAAGGCCAGACGCACATATATAAACAAAGACACACACATGCAAGCACACATATGTCTAATATCAACACATGCACAAGTGCACATGCACACACCTGGGTTCTCCCTCTATGTCTCTCTGTCTACACACACATGCACACAGCAGATGGACTACGTGTAGTTTCCCTTCAAGGTGACCTATCTGCTGTGTATGTATCAGGTCAGAGGTATCTGAGCAGAGGAGGGGCTGGGAAAAGGGAGGGATGATAAAAAACAGGAAGGATACTGTCCATACACCTGGGTAAAAACTGACAGAAAAGGCTTTAGGATAATGCTCCGTTGTCAAAGTGTTGGACGCCAGTTCCTTCGAGTCTCTTTTAAGTGTGTCTATGGTGCATTAAGTATCTGTCAGGCCAGCTTTAGCATTAATCAGCTAGCCCACAGAAGAAACAATCACACATAATCTCGAGCTCTAAACCCTGCTGACCTTCTCTTCAAATGCACAGATAAACCCCCCTTCAAACCTCAGTCATTTAAAGACACACACACACAGGACCGAGCCCCGGCGCTAGTAATTTCTTCCTCCCCGCTCTCCCCCCACTGTCGTCTATCTGATTGGTTCCTCCCGCAGCAGCACCCATGTCTCTCCACCTGGGAGTACATCGACTCAGCATGTCAACGTGACCTCAAAGAGGACGCATTTCAGACACGGTTTGTGGGGAGGGGGGCTGTTATCCATCAGTCTGGGAAGAGGAGAGGAGAGGAGAGGAGAGGAGCGGAGAGGAGAGGAGGAAAAAGGGAAACGAGAAGAAGGGCAGAATACACAACTTCCATTCATCATCTCAGCAGTGTTGAGAGTGTATAAATAGCGAGATCTGTTCAGAGTTATCATTGAGCCAACGCTTCCATCGTGGTACTTCATTTATTAAGACTGTGCGCGGATCAATACGGCAGACATATACACTCTGTACTGTTGACAAGATAATCTCATCATTATGAATTTGGCTTGGGTCGTCAGTAACATGAGCAATTGCATCGCTTATCTGAGATGACAAGAGCGGAGAGAAAGAAAGGGAATCCGAAAAGGAAGGGAGTCGGAGCGAGAGCGAGGGGGAAGGCAAGGAGGAGAGAGCGAGCACTAGTTTTTTTTTTTAACTAAACAATGCTCAGAGCGATAGATAATGAAATACAGTATTTCAGTACCAAACAGAGGAAAAATCAATAAGAAACGGAGCAAACCAGCAATTGATCTGAATGCTAAAGGCCCCAAAAAGATTTCTCTCCAAGACATAAACCCAGTGAGGGGCCAATTGAGTACATCTGTGGAGTACAATAGAAAAAGATGAGACTGGCCAAATATACCATTTTCAATATGCCATTAGCACTCAGCTTCGCCACTGCTACCCTGAAGAGTAGACACAGTCAAACGTTTGATGACAAATCTTGTGTGCCCGCCACTTAGTGGGCCTTTTGTTTAGGCAATAACATCTGAGAGTGCCGACTCATTCGCCTCTGTTGCCACAAACACATAACAGCCACTGCAAAACACAGTGGCTGTCAACTCCCCTCAGACACACACAGGGCTTTAGACATGGGAGTCAGATTTCAAACTGTGCTACAGATAGAAGCAGGAACAGAGGAGACAGTGGGATCTCTCCCATTAGAGTGCCGGACCTTCTCAGACACACACAGAAAAAAAAACATGCAAACATACAGTGGCAGGATTACACTGTTTAGAAAAATACTCCTCAAATTGCAAAGCAAACTGTCGTTTCCAGATTGCGTGACTGTAATGCACTCCGGTGGCTGTGTGGGGCAGACGGAGCTTCTTTAAAGCGTCTTGTTTTGACATGTAGTTAGGCGAAATTAGAGAAAATGAGACGGTGTTCATGGTATATCCCTCCAATCAATTAATCACATTACTGACGAAGCTGAAGAAGTGCTGAACTGTAGAAGGCAAGGACAAGGAGGGAGAGATTCAGGGAGAAAGGGATAAATCATTTCTCTTATACTAATGAGATAGAAGGTGAGAGCAGATTCACATAACTCATTCTTTGAGCTGCGTGTTGTTTCTACAGCACATGCCTAGGGGGCACAGTGAAGGAAGATGTGGCAGAAATAAAAGCTCTTTCAGGTTGGATCGGCGCCAAGACACAGCAGAGCGAGTTCCACTTTGTTTGACTTTGAAAGTGTTTGATTTACAGCAAGGATACCCAGCTGCTGGCAGTTCAAAGAATACATCGCCATGCCATGTACGCCAATGTAGCCCTCTGTGTGTTGTGCATCTCAGCGCACATTACTGTAAGGTCACTCCTATATATACACCCGTCTATTGCTGCAGCTCCAGCACCCTGCTGGTCAAAACGTTAAGTCTAAAGACCCCAGGAGAGATCTAAGAGCCCTCAGGGGGCAGGCGGCCCCTACAGTGAAGCCCATTCCAATCAGAGGGAACCAGCAAGACCGGTGCTTCAGAGCACAGCTGGTGGTAGCGCAGGTGCGTGTGCGCGCATGCACATACATACACTCGCGGTTGACATGGCAGCTGAATCTTGGATTCCTCCACTGTGAAGGTTATGTTTTGTTCTCTTGTTTTTGTGACCTCTGTTGATGCTAGGTTGGCTCCTTGTGCCTGAGTTGTTTGAGCACAATGCCAGCAACACCAAGGAAAATGCTTCAGAATTTACTGGGGGCATGCACAGACTTCTCTTGCCACAATCTTCTTTTTTACCTCTGCAAAGCAACGTGTATTGCAGGAGTTGATGTTAAAAAAGAAAACCTTACAGTTATTGTCGGGTACAAAATGCACTGATCCATATGGTGTGGGCGTACACTTGAAATGCAACAGAAATATGGGCAACTTGCAGTTTCAGCAATGTCAAGAAAACAAGACATACTGTCACAGAAACAGCCACAACAAACGCAAATGACTGGCAAAATAAACAAGTCAGGCTCTCGGTAGCCTTGTTAGAACCGAATTGAAAAAGTAATTACTAAGTCTGATAGGACTTTCTGAGAAACACTTAAAATGCCAGTCTGGAAGCTAAACCAAGCTAAACAATGCCACTTGCAGCTCAACAAAATGACATGACAGTATGACATGATATTTTGAAGCTCCGGTGTCAGGGAATTAGGCAGAGGAGTTGTGATCATCCATTCCGCCTTCATCACAATCACTCTCATGCACACACAAATGCACAATAACTCCAGAGCGAATGTCCACTGACAATCCACAGTGTTATTATCGTGGCCATGTCATCTCCAATAGGCGACTTCCTGTTGAACCAGGCAAATTGGTTTAATGTGTCCGGCCAATCTGGCTATCAAGGAGGTCAACTTGTGTTCTCATATCCTGTCTCTTTCTCTACACTTGAAAAAAAAACAAAATCTCTTTGTTTCTCTGCATTGCCAGGTCGGGAGGTCCGTTAAAATAATGAAATTATGCAGCACAGATAAGTGCTGTGTCTGAATGAATGCGCAATAGCTGGCTGGAGGGAATTCTAAGGGCTAACCAATAATCGTCAATCACTCTATCTATCCATCTATTGATTTTTTTTTTCAGGAAATGTAGGAGAAAAAGTATTACATGAAAAACTACAGCAACAAGAAAAGAAAAAAAAAACACAAAAAAAATTATAATATATTAAATAAGGAAGAAAGAGAAAAACATCCTAAACATGCACAAAATAAGTCATAACAGCATAAAAAAACAATAATAATAGAAAAAAAAATTCAAAATAAACATTTACCGTGTCTAATCCAGTAGGACAGAACATATTTGGGACATATTTTCAGTAAAATTTTGCACCGCCAGCCAATCCACACCACCACCCTGCATGCCTACAGAGCCCAGTAATTACCCAGAGTTCCCCTCATTAGTCAGTATTTCAACCACATTCGCTTCACTCAACAAAATCCCAAAATGGTCCCCAAACCTTTTTGGGAGCATCTTAATTAATTTATTCCTTAATTACCATATACGTGTTTTATCGCTCTCATTGTAAAGCAAGTTGGCATTTCTTTAAGCCACTGGCCAACAATGGGTCTAGTTATGAATCTGCATACGAGAACAATCAAGCGTTTTGCTTGCAATAAACACATACATCGTTCTTTATGTGAGGATTGCTCGGGTTGAACCCCAGAATAAACATCTCGCTCTATTATCTCTCTGCTGGAGTTTGTTTTGTTCTAAGTTACAGAGGGAACTTGTGTTTAGTGGTGGGCATAGTCAGGGGCCCACATACATATTCAATTATTTAACAGGGTTACTTGGATTTTTGGAAAACTTGCGATAAATAAAACATTCCCTTCCACAGCTGCCTCCAATCTCAAATACATTTTTCTGGGTACTCGTAATATGTCTCAGCAAATGAACTATTAATTGTGCAAATCTTTGAAGAATTTTCAGCATGAGTCTGTTTCATGTTTTTCATGGATATAGTGGCCAAAGAAAACATTAAAAGTCTGGGTAGAGATAAAGATATTGGTGGTGTTTATTACAACCAGAGTAAATTTCCTAAATGCCTCTTTCTAAAACATCATCACTGCATATGGAGGTGTTGAGAGAATCCAAAAGAAAGCCTGGGCTACTTGACAGATTACTACAGTCATCTCAACTTTCTTTCATGCTGCCTCACATTGCAAACAGACCCAGGAAAAGTAAACGAATTCTCAAATTCTGCTCAGATCAGGAAATACGTAGCTTCTATTTCCCATTTATCCCATGTTCTGCCCCCAACCCCTCCCCTGTGTTCACAAATGTGTAGCCAGAGACCTCTGATGTTTATCGTGACATCTTCCGCTTCCCTCTGATTTGTTAAACGTTATGATTTATTAATGAAAGAGGATGCAAATATAGCTGCTGTTGTGCTGTGCGTTACACTTCTGCTACAGCTTCAAGACAAACTGATGCATACGCACTGAAACAAGGCCCTCCGCAAACTGAAATAACAACTTATAACAAAACATTGAGTGACACAGTCTCTCTATTTTGATCGTAAAAAAGATAACTTAATTTACTGTTGTTCCCCAGAGCAACATCCTGTGGTCTGACTGTACTTCCTCTCACTTGTATCTATTATATGAGCTTGGGGGAGATGAAGAAAAATAAAACTGCCTATTAATAATTCACAATTTCAGCATGTAGTGTTATGTACAGTAGCAGCAGGTATATTTGAGGAAATATGAAGATACACCCTCAGGCTGAGTTATTTTTTTCTTTCCTTTTTTTATGTACCGCCACGATCAAATAAAGTAAATCTGGCCTAGTGGTCCAGAAGAGCTCAACTGGGGTACACAAGTACACAAATTACAAATGGCTTCTCGAACTGTCTCTCATTCCTTTAAATGACTGTTGAGACTCAGTGCATCTAGTTGCTGAGCTGCTCCATCCTGTCAGCAAGCAGGCTTCTGTACATACAGGTTTACCAAACTCATTCCATAGAAAGCTCCAGAGGAAAGCAGTTATCTAAAGATGAAGGGAGAGGGAGAGAAATGAAATAAAGAGCGCTTTTCTATTCATTGCCTCAGTGGCCACTGAAGTGTGGGAGCAATTTTAATACAATATACAGCGGAGGCTTTGATAAGACTTTTCACTAGAATCCTTAAAAACAGCCCAAGCCCGGTTACATGTGCATCTGTGTGTTTGTGTGCAGGAGCGTGTGTGTGTGTATGTGTGTATCTTGGAGGAAGGGTGTTTCAAGGTTCGGACAAATGCAAGATTGTCCCGCTCATAAAAGAGAGGGGCTCTGTCACGGAGCCTGCCAGCTAAAGGCTTAAATCACATGCCTGGAATACACAATGACGTTACACCCACACACACACACACGCACAATCTCCCTAAATTATGCAGAGTAAGACCATTCCTGGAAGCACCCATTTTCAACATCTGCTCCAGCTACATTGTTGGCATGCATATGCTCAACCTAAACAGATCAAAGGAGCGAGCATTTTATCTCCTATATTGTATATGCAGCACTTAAATGATCACAGTCACCCCTCATAAATGCTTTTTTCTGCGTTCTCTAAATTCACTCAATAGGTTTATGGCTGCCAGTCATTTTTAGAATCCATTCAAAGACCTTGGTTTATTATCAATTTTGACAAGAGAAACCAGACTTGCTTTTCTGATTTGCATCCAGTAAAAATGTGTGCACATATTTATATATCAAGTGTCTGTTAGTGATTGTCGTTTAAAACAATTCTAACAAATTAGTGTCATGCAGGCAATTCCAGAGAAATATCCTATATTCCATTTGTGTGTGGTATTCATGTGTGACATTTTTCATTAGAGCAGCAGGATCTCCCTACCAAGTGACATGTGACAATGTCAAGTCAGCAGAGACTAGAGCCCCTTTTCTCCTTGACACCCTCATCTCAATGCCACCCGACACAAGGCAGAATGCCGCCACCTAAAGGCAGCTTTTATAGCCTTTCAGACTCCCCCTTCGCCTCTGTACCACCTGCACCTTATTAACATGGATGGTCTCCCACCGAGACAGGATTCGGTTTAATTAGAGTTTCATGTTGAATCAAATTACTACACTCAAAACTTATCAAAACAAATCAATATGATAAATTATGGGCCATTTAAAAGTAATGACACAGGAGTCTTTGGATGTTTGGTAACAATGAGGGCAGCTTCTGGAAAAGGTGGGAAGAAAGTGGCTGAGAAACTTATGAACCAGTCAGTGGGCCACAGTCTGGCACAGCTGCTGGAGCTAAGCAGAATGTGGGACAAAATCCTAAAATGTATTCAAGACTGAGTGGGCGCAGGCTCACTCTTTGGAGCAATTTACTGAAATCCCTTCTTCCTGAGCATTGAGGAATTTTGCAGCAGATTGGTTTTAACCTTGATTCCACACTAAGTAATTCCCTTCAACGCCTTAAGCGGAATTAGGCATCATTACGTATCATCCATCTCCTTATCCCAGGAATTCTCTTTAGAAATGAAATGAAGCTCTCCACTGGGCCGGGTGCTGGCACGGTGGTGACAATGATAAGGCCAGCAGAGCTCTGCTGATATGTTCATATTATTCCCCTTCTCCCAGCTAGAGACCAAGCCCAGCCTGTCTGCCAGTGCACCACTATAAAACATCATTAGAGGCCAGCAGCAGTGTGGAGAGAGACTGGGAGTTGTGAGCAGCTACAGTAACCCCACTAGGTGCAGATGAAGACAGCAGCACTAAGGTGCCCTTGTGAAACTGACTGAGCAGGCGATATGCTCCCCCGCTTTATCCATCTCTTTATTTATTTTTCCTATTTAGCCTCTCCTTCCGTGGCAACTGTAGTGACAGATGGGCTGAGAGGCCTTGGGATCGATGGAAGGGGAATTCTGTCTTTGTTTCCTGACATTTTTCCCATAGCCACTCTCCTCGGACTCAGGTTACTTACTGTCCACACGAACGGAGAGAGAAGGCAGAAGCAAGGGGAGGAGGGAGGAAAGTGATACGCTTCTGTACAGATTCAGAAGAAACTTAATGCCGCAGGCCATCTCCCTCTACACAGGTTTCTGTTGAATAATACAATAGAGCACCCTGCGCGCCTGATGCGTCGAGGGGACCCTCTGTAAACAAGACACTAAGGAATGTGTTGTTGCTGCTCCTGCTTGTTTTCATTTGACAGTATGAAGGGGGAGTGAAAAGTAAGTGCACAAAATGGATGTGCAACAGCCTCGCACAGTCAAATTCATCATCCCTACATTAGCAGAGAAACAGCCTGCAGAATGGACCAGCAATTATTCTGTCCCTCTGATTAGGAAGCCTTAACGGTCTTTGTGCTGACCCTTGCCCTATGCAGCTGGCTCATAATAGAAGCAGGGCTCAGACTGAGAGTGGGAACAACAGGCAGTGGCCTTCCTCCCTGGTGGGAACACGTCACATCTGATCACAGTCATCGTCACATCCACATGCAGTGCAAATAGAGGGATAGAAAAGACAGCAGGGCTTAATGGACAGACTAATAGTCGCAGTCCATTGGGATATAACTGGAAGGAATGTCATTCTCCAGTAGTGCCAAATAGGATAAGGCCATAGGTAGAACGTAATAATAATAAAACTAACTGAGGACTTTTTATTATTGATAAAAAAACGTATATTAGGAATGTATTTTTTTATTTTTAACAATAGGTGAACATCAGAAGAAGGGTTTTCTACAACTGCCCATTATCCCTGGGCACCCCGGTGTTACATACCACTGTCTTAAGCAGGCCTTAATCCTTCGTCTGACACGACAGACTTTTAATAGGCTTAAGGCCAAAGACACAGAGAAGTTATCACGTTAGAGGCTTATACACCCAAGTACTCCACACAAAGACGTATAAAGTAGCCGTGAAAATAAGTACAATCAGCTAATCTATAGGAATTAAAATCACTAGAATTAACCACAAGGAGCTAAAATTTGATGATTGGTATGATGTTGAAAAGTAGCTTGACGCCGTGTACATGCTGTCTGTCACTGTTTGGAGTCACTTTACTCTCATGATATGATATTATGGCTTTTGCTATTACTGTGTATTAATATAATGTATACTGCATTTTTTAAGATATTGATATTTGATTTGGACATGCAAATGTCTGTGGGATAAATAGGTAGATTACAATGGAATTGGTCTTAAAAAAAAAACCCACATAACTGATTACAACTCAGCCACAGGCTACACTCTTTATTCCAGGGGAATGAAATGACAGTGATTGAGTGATTAATGAAAGATTTCTACATGAAAACTGATTTCAAAAGCCTGCCGTGACATATTTCAAGCACAACTGATTAGTGTCGATGTCACCGGCTCTGTTCTATGAGAGTACCAGAATGACTGTTTAATCCTTATAATGCTCACCCCTCCCTTCCTTCATTTCTCTCTATGCTCTTGGGCCTCTCTGCCTCTGCCTGTCCTTATCTTCGTTTTCTTTCATTTTTACAAAACAAGGGGCAAGTGTTGATACAGGAAATTCTTAGGGTTGTGATGTGGAAATGGTGGCATAACAGTGAAGGAGTGGTGTGCAATTTCTCTTACCTGTATGATGGACATGCGGTTAGTAGGTGTGTCTGTAGTGCTGGTGACTGGGCCTGTGAAGCTGGTGTGGCATCCCACGTGGCCTTGGGGCACGCTGAGGTTATTGGCAGTGGGCTTGAGGTACATGACCTCTGACCTTGGTGAGCTGAGTGGCAGGCGTGTCTGGTAGTCAAAGTACATGGGAGAGGTGGCCAAGGAAGGGCTGCTTACCACATTCATCACATTCATGGCATCCCGTTCTTCCACCTCGCTCTGCACCAGCATGATGTCGTTCTTGTTAATCTTCTTCTTCTTGCCTTTTCCCAGCTGAGGATGCGAGTACTCTGCAATGCGACAATTATAGGTACGGATCTCCTTGTTTTCTCGTTTGCACTTGATCGCTATGGTCACCATAGCTGCCAGAAGCATGATGGATATGATGCTTAGTGTTACAATAAGTGGTAGGGACATGTCCCAGTTTTGATTGTCCTTTGTTCGTGGCAGTCCATCAGGAGGACGTCCGTTGGAGGCCTTTATGATGAGCCTGGCAGCAGCAGTAAGAGTTGGCTTGCCATGGTCCGACACTCGGATGATCAGCTCCACAATGGGGTTCACATCGTCCCAGAATGGGTGGGATGTCCGCACCTCCCCAGTCACCGGATCAATCTCAAACAGATGCTCCTCATTGCCATCCGAGATCTCATAAGTGAGCCTCCCACTCTCACCATAGTCATTATCCACTGCCCTCACTGTGGTGACAATGTAGCCAACACCAACATTACGGGGCACATGGATTTCAGCTGTGTCGTTTAGGAGCAGGGGGAGAACTATGACAGGGATGTTGTCATTGACATCCAGAACACTGATGCGCACTGTAGCGTTGCTCTCCAGGTGTGGAGATCCTGCATCTCGAGCAAGAACCTTAAAGTCAAAATACTTTATTTGCTCATAGTTAAAAGATCTGACAGCATAGATTGCTCCATTAGCAGCATTCACGTTAACATAGGTGTTGACATCACCCCCACTCACATTGGAATTGATTATGCTGTAGTACACTGTGCCATTCTGGCCAAGGTCTGGGTCATGTGCCAGAACTGAACCAAGGTACTCCCCAGGGATGTTGTTCTCAGGTATTTGAAGAAGGTAAACTGACTTGGTAAAGCGAGGAACATTGTCATTCTCATCGAGAATCTTTACGGTGAAGGATTTTGTGGAGTTTAGGGGAGGAATGCCATTATCTTTCGCCACGATGGTGACATTGAACTCATCCTGCACCTCCCTGTCTAAGGGCCTGTCTGTCACCACAGTATAGAAGTTATCATAATTCTCCTCAAGTTTAAAAGGGACATTACCCAGCACTCTGCACTGAAGCTGCCCATTCCTGCCTGAGTCCTTGTCTGTGACACGGACCAGAGCAATGACAGTGCCTGGAGGTGCTGCCTCGCTGATGGCTCCCTGTCTCACAGACACAAAGCCTATAGACGGCCAGTTATCATTCCTGTCAAGCACTTTAACGGTGACTTTACAATGGCCGGGGATTGGATTTGGACCTAGATCCTTTGCCTGGACGTCAATCTCAATCACAGGGCTCTCCTCGTAGTCAATTTCGCCCTGAATCTTTATGACCCCTGTTCTGGAATCTATGGAAAAGAGCTCCCGGATTCTCTCTGGGGCATAGCCACTAAAAGAATAGACTACTTGTCCATTGTTGCCTTCATCAGGATCAGTGGCATTTAAATCGATCAGCACTTTACCAGGAGGTGAATTTTCAGGAATTTCCACAACATACGAGGGCTGATCAAACACAGGGCTGTTATCATTCGAATCAATAACTTTAACATTTATCTGCATGGTACCTGACCGAGGATACTCCCCACCATCTGTGGCTGATAATATAAGGGTGTGATGACTTCGTTCTTCTCGGTCCAATGGCCGTTGAATAACTAATTCTGGGAATTTCGTCCCGTCCCCACGGGATTTTACTTCCAAGGAAAAGAGATTGTAGTCATCGCGTGTTATCTGATAGGTTTTCAGGCCATTCTCTCCTGCATCTGGGTCATGTGCGCTGGTCAGGGGAAAGCGTGTCCCTGGCACTGCGTTTTCAGAAATGTCAATATCAATCTGATCTGAGGGGAAAGTAGGTGAGTTATCGTTAATGTCCTGAATATCTATTTTGATCATGCAGATCTCCTTGTCATTGGCAAACACCTCCATGGAGAGCTGGCACTTGGGGTTTCTCTTACACAAGGTTTCCCTGTCGATGCGCTGCTTTGTGTAGAGCAGTCCGCTTTGGGGGTCCACGTCGATGAGATGCGGGGCTGAGTTCTCCAGCACCCTGAAGTTGGCTTTCTTACCCTGTCCTCCCTGCCCAACCTGTTCGAGTCCGAGCCTGGCATCTTTGGCAATGTTCCCAATCACTGTCCCCGGACCCTGTTCCTCCGGGACAGAGTAATTCAAGTTTTTCAATGTCAGGGCTTGAGCCCATAAGAGGAGGAAAAAGAAAATAGAAAGATACATCCCCACTCCGTAAAAGCTGCTATAATCTGTGTTGTGTTTACGCCTCCTTTGACCTGTTGATATTTCGTTCCAATTTGGTGTTTCTATTATTCGGGATCAAATAAAGAGTTCTGTTCATCATGTGAGGCCTGGCATTAGTCTTTGAGGATTGTCTTTGCTCTGTCTCTCTCTTCCTCTGCCTCTTCCAGCAATCTGTGGTGCTGAACACCTAATTTATATTCAGCTGAGTGCCCAGACTCATCTGAGCAATAATCGCGATCCAGTCTCCAAACAGAATAGTCATTGTAAGGGTTCACTCATACCACCTAAGAAGGAAAACAGAAAAGAATATTTGTTAAAATGTATATATGTCAATTAGTCACCCAAAAAAAACAGACTTAGCTACACCAGCCATTCTGCCAGTAAGAAATCAGATCTACCGCTGAGCCAAAAATGAAACAGGGCTCATGTGTAATTCATCTCCACAATTATGGGGGAAGCTTGTCAATTAGTTAACCTTGGGAAGACACTCGGCGCAGCCCAGATACACAGGGAAATAATGATTCCCCTTGTAGCTTATTTACTACATGCATCATTATGGACATATGATTCAGAATGCAGTTTTTAATATCTAATGTGCAATGCAGGACCTGACCCTTGCGTGATGATGGCACACTGAAACTGTAATAGGGAACTTTAATAATATGGGAACACTGCAGGCGCCTACAACTGAAGATCGCCTATTGTGGTGGCTTTTTTGAATAAGTGTGTATAAAAAAATGAGCCTCTTACACGCATTAACAAATCCGCATAATCCGGATATTTACAATGAGCCTTATAAAAATTCGGAAATGAGCTGCCAACATCTCATCACAGCCGTGTAATTCTCTCCACTGATGCCCTCTGTCTCTCTCTCCCCCTCTCTCTGCAAGATTCAACGGTCCTTGGAAGAAGCTGTTGCATCCGCATGCATAGGGGACGGTTGGAAATGAGCAACTGACAGTGGGAAAAATACACATCAAAGGAAAAAAACCAAAAGAAAATATAAGAGGAAAATGTAAACTTACCAAAAGAAACTGATGTAATAGTCCCAAAAAAATATAAAACGTTAAAAATCAAAACAGTTCCAGCAGGGTTCAGGGAGAGTTTCATTCCCTAACCACTTCAGTAGGTTCCACCCGTATCCTCTTTCCCGTCTCTGTGCAGGAAGAAAAGCCACAAGCCTCCGCTGCACACGCAGGCTACAGTGCAGCGCAGTGGAAATAAAAAAAAAAGTGCTCCAGAAAAGTATGACTGTAATGTCAATGAGCTGAAGTCCTCTCCGCTGTCTGATTAGGATGCAGCGGCTCGCCTTCTGCCTGCAGTGAGTCACCGTTCTTCAGGAAAAGGAAAACTGTTAAGAGAAACACTCTCTGAAGAGAGAAAAAATCCAGATGTGTAGGAAGGTAGATCCAAAGTGGATATTTTTAACGCGATCAGTGTTTTTTCCCCCGTCCGGCACAGCGCTGAGTGACTGATTCCCGTAGTGGCATTTTGTCCTTGTCCTCCGTCCCCGTCAAAGTCCACACACACAGAGAGAGAGAGACAGCTGCTGAGGAGGTGGTCAGCAACAACCCCGCATTCTGGCACAAGTCTCTGAGTAGCTGTTAGAAAAATGGTTGATTTTCTTAAATAAAAACGCACAGTCGTTATTTAGTATTTTCTGCACGTAACACAGCCCTAAGCACATAGAACGCTTCCTCTCACTGACTGAAGTCCGGACACCGCATGGTGCATTAAACATTGTCGCTACTCCTCTGGCAGCCAATGAATTTGAAGAGGTGGGGAGAGAAGGAGGGATTCAAAAGCCGCTTTGGGTACAGACTACAAATGATTGGTGGCTCGTAGTTCACCGGTGGTGCATCTGTGTTTTTTCAAATATCACACTTCATTGTTGTTTACAATAAAGGAAACCGTGCGTTGGACAGCGTTGCCAAGAGAGTCATAGGGGGCAAGGCTAAAGTGTGTTTGAAATTTTCAGTTAGGTCATTTATCAAACATAGACAAAAAGTGTTAGAATTCAGTGGAAATTAATTAATTTAACTGAATTCAGGCTGGATGTTCTCAACCTTTTGTTTTGAAATTCATTTAGATGCATTCAAAGATGATACAAAACGTTGAATCTACTGTAAAAGGGGAACATAGACGAAAAAGTACATTTATATATATCATTTTTAGATTTTTGGAAGTTTTCAATGTCATTTATTTAGAGTGTGTTGCAGACATCTATTTTGAGACTTCCCCATACCAGTGTCTGGGTACAGAATTCATCAAACTACCCTGCATGATTATATTGGTTTGTTATGCCTCCTGAGAAGCAGCAATAATTGTTTAACATTTTTGTAGGAAATTAACAGTCTTGAATACCTGGGGAATTATGATAGAAAATAATGACAGATTTCAAGTTAATGATTGCAGCAGGTATCTGAAGTAACAACGATATCACGCATCTTTTGCAGAATTATACTTCCATAATTATAACTTGAAAACTTCATTTTATCTTGCCTCTTTCTTTCTATTCCCATTCTAAAGAATAAAGAAACGTCCATTTAAAAGTTGTTTCCCAGCACTGGAAGTAGAGCAGAAATGATTAGTTGATTGACAGAAAATTACACGGCAACTTTTTTGGTAATCGATTGTAATTTCTCAAGCAAAAAAGCCAAATTTTACTTATTTCCTGTATCTCAGTTGGGGGTATTTGAAGCCTTTCTTTCTATTATGTGGTGGTTATTGTAATATTGTTTTTTTTTTCTTAAACTGTTGGTTAGATAAAACAAGGAATTTGAAGATGTCAAATGGATTTACTGAAATTATAACCACAAAATAAACTTAGTATATTTTCACAGTTTATTTTAAGTGCAAACAGGACAGGTGGCAAGTGCAAACAGCAATCAAAGCTTTCTTACTTTTTGAAATGTAACAATATCTCTAATCACTGAGGCATCATGCCACCCATATTTGTCTAATTTAGCATCTAACATCTCATAGAAATGTCAGATTGCAGCCCTGTGGACTTTTAGTCTTCTTTTGACTTGGCTGCTTTCATGGAGCTGCAGTTTTGTTGAGTTTAAACATGCCCTTCATTTGGTATTGCTATTTCAACATGTCAGCTTTGTTCAGTATAATCTTGTAGTCGATCCATGTATAAACATGGGTCTCAACCTCTTTGACTTTCCCACTGACCTTTCTCTCTGACAGGATGAAATGACATGTGTGTCAGAACCATTTGTTAGTCAGAAGACGACCGAAGCTCATTATTAAACCGCAGGTTTGATGTACTAATGTCAAGATGTTGATAACTGATGAAGGTAAATGTCACATCACTGTCTCTATCTGCATATGCATACAGAGTGTGTGTTTGTGTGTGTGTGTGTGTGTGTGTGTTTGTACGTGTCTGTGTGTTTATTCAAATGTGATTCATATTTTGTTCACTAAGTCCACCTTCCTCTGAAGTCTTCAGTTCATAATGGATGCAGGCTCATGAACAATTTGTAGATATTCCGACAAAGTAATGCACTGAAATGTGTTGCTATTCTACAACAGTTTTTCATTTGACATAACATAAAGGCCATGTAGTCACTATAAGGTGGTTGGGATGGCTGGTGTTGGGATTTCAACCAGGAGACTAGTGTCCCGCTGGAGGTTATGGGGCCGATGAGAGTAGATATTTTCCCCTTAACCTTAACCAAGTAGTTTAGTTTCACAACACTAACAATGTGCTTTTTTTTAAAAAGAAATCATACAAACCCTTTCATGATAAGAAGTCGGGGCATTCCTAGACTCATAGAACCAAAGAAAAAAGGCTGAGCAGCAATGAGCCAGATGTTTTTTTAATGCATAGAAATAAAGAGAAAATCATTCAATGTGCTCTTGAATGATTATCCATTTTCCTCAAGACCACATTGTTCCCACCATGTGTGTGTGTTTTTTTTTTAAAACAGCCCAAATAACATTTTTGCTTTTTTTCTATGGGCTTAAACAATGCCTGGAAAACCACCTGCCTAGATGAAATGTCACCAGTGCTGCTAGAGATAAACCCAGCCATTAGCAGCTTTCTTCATTAGCCCAATTAAATGGCCCTCAGGAAATGCACTGACAGAAAGCGTATTTGGAATGGGCTGCTGGTGAACAGCTGCATTAAAACACTATTCCGTAAATTAAATTTCAATCTAATGGCAATGGCCTTTCTTCAGGTGGTAATAAGAGAGAGAAGGCCTCTTCCTGCCTACGCTTTTTAACCCATTTTTGAATTCTCCTTTTCTCCTTTTCCTAGACTCTCTGATTTCACTTCTTCTTCCCTCGAGCAATAAAAATGTGTTACACTGTTAGAAGACATTTAAGCCATGAAGACGGACCGTGTGGAGTTCGAGTCTGAGCTATTTCTCTCCTATCTCTGTCTGGGAAAAAAAAAAAAGAAAAAATATCAGAGCTGACTTTTTACACATGGAGAGTTTTTCCAGCAGCAAACTGTCACCTCCTTCACTGCTACTTTTTACCTGCCTGTTGTTTGTCTCCCACATAAATTTTTCCATGTTGCCGTCTGAAACTGTGCCTCTCTTCCTCTTTACACTGTTCAACTCTTTGCTGAATTGAAGGAAGAGGGGGAGTAGAACCTTATTGTTTACTTCACTTTGCTGTGGTTCAGCGGTAGAGAAAAGCTGGTTTCCACCACAGTTTGAGTAACTCTTTATCTTTGCCTATGATAGTATGAAAGCTGCGACAGCAGCACTGATGATATTTTTAAGCAGATGTGTCTCTTTCATTCTTCAAAGACATAAGCCCTCTGTACTGTACATTAGTTACAGCAGCCATGTATAATGCAGTCTGACTGCACTAAGCTATTAATATGAATACTTGTTCCTACAGGTGACCTGCGTATGACTCACTTTACTGAAAGTTAGTTCAACCCGCATTTGACCCCATATACTGTATATCATTACATGATAATCCCTGCGTGTCTAAAAGAGACTAACTGTAGCTGTAGTTACCCGCAATTCAATGCCGAACCATAGAACTAAATGTAATTGCAAAGAATGACATTAAGTAGAATAAGACTCAAACAGAATTACCTTTCAGTTTCATTGAATTTTTTCGTTTCACACACTTCTTCTCAGTTTATTGTTTATTGAAGTCTCTTCTCTGTCAGTTGTCTTTTGAGTGGCGGCTGGTGTGTTTTTCTCAAGGAAAAGCTATACCAAAACCAAATGAAATGACCTTTATTTGTGTTTGCTGAGCCTAATTAAAGTTTGTGATAACAAAACATGCTTTGAAGTACTTCAAGCTGTGACAATTCTTTATAATAATTAACTTTTTATGACACAATTTGTAGAAAGGATATATTATACCAGCAGTTATCAGCCTATGGGTGAGTAGGAGCCGGCTCCACCAGCTAGTAGGCCTGTGGGTTGTTATCAGCCCATGAAAGGGAAGCTATATTAACATGTGCTGTTAAGCAGCACTAACATGCATTTATTTAAATTTAAAATGATCTTTTTATAATGCCTGAACTGAAGTTTTCTTACCCTTACCGTCAAAGTTAGGTAGGAGAACATGCTGCTAATTCCAGAAATAATGGTGTGGGTCATTAGAGAGTAGGAACAAACATTCCATAAAAAAATTGTAGCTAATGGTGCACACTTGTAAACATGCCTAACATCTTCATGAATATCATGTAATGATAGTAAATACAAATGGTCATTTCTAATAGAAGTGCCTGCTGAGTCATGTCCAGCCCGCATTTAAACAACCAGGTCAGGAGGACGGGTGGAAAGCCAAGTCAGCTGTTAATGCTTGATTTGATCGATTCAGATGGACCGAGGCAGGTTCAACCAGCTTCACTGAAAATAGGTATAATAGGTATAATAGAGGTTACTTCTGATGAGCTTGGTGACGGTTTACAGTTTGAGCCACAGGAGTGTATCTATATATTCACTCTCCTGCCTCTCTTCCTTTCTTTTCTTCCAGCTCTGTTGTTGTCTTTGCAACAGAGCAGCTTAATCCCTGACCCGGCTTAGCAGTGCCATCAAGCCTCAAGAAAAACAATGGTTTATTCAAAGAGGCTGATGGACAAAATGCTATCCTACATGCACTGTGCATTGTGTGTGTGTCCTTTGAAACGTGTCTATATGTTGATTTCTAATTTATCTACACATGGGCTGCAGGTAATGAATGCTTCTCTCGCAGAGTGTAGTGGACACAATGAATGTGTTTAATGATCAAGCACAAATTGCATCTGTTAGTGTGCCTGTTTCTGTTTGTCAACCAAATGTTCACATGTTCCAAGAATATTTTCTGATCAATGCTCAGTGTGTCAGTGATTCTGCTTCATCACAGTGCTCACTATTGTATTGTGGGTCATAATCTGTAATGTATCGTGTATTTTTTGTGAAATATTAAGTGAGATATTGATAAGATAAAAGATTAATTTTCCTTAGGTGTGTTTTTCCTCCACTGATGCCTAAAATGAAGTCGATGAGTCGTTTGCATACATTAATGCTTTCAACATGCTCTTAATGGAAAAACCCTCTTCACCCTGGAAAGAACATATGTGAAAGATAAATTGTAATTACCTCCTATAGCGTCCCAGCATAACCTAGTACTCTGAAAGAGACAAATCCCATTTGACCAGCAGAGACTGGACACAGGAAATAAGTGCAGTAATGTGAGTCATGTTCATGGTTATGCTTTTTACACTATGTCTTATATTCACCCTGAGGCGCAAATAATTACCTCTCCTCTCACCTGCAGCGCCAGGTATCATGCTGAGACAAGTAGATGAGACCAACAGCTCCCTTTGGCATAGGTGGGCTTTTAAATGTTAGCATCAAACGATACACCAACACACATAACACCATTTTTTGATCACCATCCGCTGTATTAAAAAATGGCCATCAACCATCTGTTCCCTTCTGGATCGTTTTAGTCAGAAAAAGCGCAGCATCTTTATCTCTTAGCTTTTCAACATCACTTCTTTTTCTTGATCAGATGATGATTTCAAAAACCTTTTACTTTTCATACGACTGTTTCCGAAATAAAGCTGGGCATTCATTGGTATTAGCACCAAACACTTCCCTGCACTTGTTTTGTTTATTGATATCGTGAGATTAATTAAAGCAACAAACAGAGGTGTTTATTAGACAGCATACAGGGCTTACCAAAGTGACAAAGGAAGCCCCCTGAGAAAAAATGAGCAGACAATAGCTTTTCATCAACACTTATAAGCAGGGTATGATTCCTTTTTTTACTTAGTCGAATAAAGGTTAATTTTTTCATGTTAATTTAGCTATTTGAGTTATGCAAATGAAGATGTTGCTTTATACAATGTCTGTAATGACACTAAGGATGAGAGTGAGGCTTGATTGAAGTGTTTGCATCCGTGGACCATTTGATAAAAGCACCTGACAAATAGTAATAAAGTACTCCAAGGTCGTCTCTTAAGAAGGGGATACTGTCTGAGAGTTATCTAAAGTTAGTTGTTGAACGACCTTCATCTGTTTTGAGTGCACACCTCAATGCTCTACTCTTGACTACCAGGTTGTTTCTGTCAATACCAGCCAAAAAAATAAATAAATAAAACCGCACATTTTTATGTTATTTTGTATGTTCCTCTTCTTGTTTTCAAATTTCATTTTAGCTAAAAAAAAAAAAAAGCTGTACTCATTTCTGGTTTTATGATGTGCTGACAACAGAGGAGAGAACATTTATTATTTGACACTGAAAACCTCTAAAGGGGATGATGAGCAATGCAACGTGTGGGCAGGAGTCCATGAAAAGGCTACCTCTTTTTAACAAAAATGATGAAGAAAAAAAACCTTCAAGCTGAAATAAAATCTACTAATGAAACTCGCAGCCACACAGTGAACTGCCACCCTATCCCTCACTACAGACAATGACTGGCATTATCTTTTCAATCTGGAACCTACCATCTGCTCAGGTAAAGACAGGGGTGAGCTCGACAAATACATTCCAAGAATACTGAACACAAAACAAAACAGTCATTTAAATTACACTTAAAGATGTTGACATCTAGATTTAGCAATATGCATACACTCCTGCTCACACAAGCAATAAATCACCACTTACTGTAAACTACTTGTCAGTATACAATGAAGCACACCTATTGTTAGTATTACTGAATAAGCAGGTGATCTGCAACATCACAAGCACAACTGAAAGAAGCATGTGCTTTGTTATTTGTGGAACAATAGACTGAAATTCATGATTTAACACTTTAATAATAAACCTGCTAATGTTGATGAATAGGGCCTTGTGAAAAGAAAAGAAAGTTGCAACACAAAGTTTTCTTAAGCTTAAAGCACCACCAATCCAACTGGATACATATCAGTTCACCAGAGTCTCTACAATGATAATCTATTTAATATATTTCTTGGAATGTCACTGAATAATGTCTACACTGACTGCACTATACTTTGTTTCACTATATTATTTCGCTTATATCATAAAAGGCAGAAATAAGAACATGGACTACATTACATCGAAATAGGTCAAAGTGATTTTCTACAAAGGAGGTAGAATCATATGGGTCACTGCATTATTTCTGGAAATTCAGAAAGAGCAAGTGTTGTAGGATTGTTGAAAATTACCAACCAATTTTATATAGGTGACCTAGTAGAGTGTCTATATTTGACTTGCATTGGGCTTACTGTATGTGGAGGGAGTGGATTTGTCTCTCTCCCTCTTTCTTTTTCACATCTCATCTCACTTTATCTGGACTTTATCGCCCTCGCTCTCTCTCTCTCTACATGGCTGCCTGTCTGTGTTAGCTGCCCATTTCTGTGAAGGCTGGAGTTTTACAAAACCACTATAAATTTAGAAGGGAAAAAAGTGAATTTTGAAAGTCATTCACTTGCTCATATTTTAACACCTGATCTCAAAGTATGATTTTTCATTTTGTATCTAAAAAATATCCTAAAATGAACTCTTAATTTCACTTCAGCAACACTTCTGAGTAGCATTGTCATTTTGATTTCAAGAGATTGGGGATGTGAAAATGGGATTTGAGATTTCCTCTTTGGTGTTTGGCTTGACTTGGACTCAACTAGGCCAGCTCAGTTTGTCTTGTCTAAGGCGATTTTGACTCTAGGGATGGTCACAGTCTCACCCTCTGTGGCTGAGCGTCCCTGTCTCTTCGTCTTTATCTCTCCCTCCCTCTCTCCTCAGTGTCTGCGTGCTTTACCAACCACTCTTCCTTCTGTCGTCCTCGTCTCCTTCCCTCTCGGTGCCCTCTGCCTCAGTCACCCCGTAGCGAACAGGTGTATCTGTCTCTCTCCTGATGAGTTTATTACTCTGAAGTGTCTCCATAGTCCCTGTGGACCCCCTGCCTCCTAATACGCTTAGCCCTCACAGCTTATGTCAGCCAGAGTGGGTGGTCTGATAACGCTCCACTTGATCAAGCCATCCACATCAGGGTCCATCTGGTCCACAGTCACT
>CAFUXE010000790.1:395892-426566 GCA_903364295.1 Serranus cabrilla | reverse complement strand
CTAAGAGACCAAAGCATGAGTTTTTACAGTGTACAGCGTGGTACCACGGTGGCCAGCTTTCCAGACCTGGGGAACATTTCTAGACATCTTACTTTTTTTTTCCCAGCGAACAGGTATGGAGATTAATGCAGAGTGACTCAGCTTGGTTCCTTCAACACATCAAACTGCCGTGCTCTCAGGAGGAATCAGAAAGAAGTCCATTATGTATACAGCAGCTAAGCGACTAAATTCTCAGTTCACTCTCAAAAAGTGGTCTCAGGTTTAAAAGACTGAAGGTAATGTTTATAGAAGCAGAGTATATTTTTTGGCTAATAGAATCAGTACACACGGATACCCTCTTTTAAATTCATAGGGAGACAAGCAGATGCTTGACACATGCAGCAAATATGGAGCAACATCAGAAAAACTTGTGGGTCTGTTTCCATCCACCTGATGAATGTGATTCCGCAAAGTGTCCTGATGAATAGGTTTATATGATTTCTTATTAAAAAAATGATGCAACCCGAATATCCTACATAATAACAATTACTGTTTAAAATGTGGTATATTGTGACACAGAACCACTTGATTAGATTTATGCAACAAAACCACTTCTTTAATGTTAGGATGAAAGAACAGGCTTAGGCTTTAAATAACTTGAACATGACAAAATAAAGAACATGAGTAAAACAAAAATAGGTGCCGCCTCCCCTTTTGCTCGCCCTTAAAGCTGAAAATATACTTGCTTTATGCCTTTACATCCTGCTGGAGCGTTAGTCGTGCACTTTCTCAGATATTAACGCTACACATCCGTCCTGCGATAGCTACATAAGTCAGTGCATTACTTTTCGTGTACATAACTACAAAACGTTCGTGAGAAAAACCTGATTTCCAATAGTCACTTTCCTGTTAGCTCTACCTTTGATCACCTCCAACACCTGAAGGGAAACATTAGTCTCTTTAGCTACTGAATGTTCCACTATGTTTACAAGCTTTTTCGCTATTTGGTGCTGGGAATGAAGAGAAAAAAGACACTATGGCAAGTGAGCACATGCCACAAGATGCTATTACAAGGTCTCAAGGTTCGTAGTGTGGTTTCACCGGCAACAATTCTACAGTATATATATTTACAGTAACATGGGAAAGCGGGACTGTAACTTCTTTTCATTTATGTTCCCCCACTGCGTGTTATTCACAGTACAGTGTAGAAATAACAGCAAGCTAACATATGTACCGAGTAATCCGTGGTGGCTCAGTCCTCTGATCCTGGGCAGCAAAGGCGAAATTCGTGGTAAATGTTTTGCTTTCCATCAACAGAGGAATGATCCCACCCTCCGCCTGCCTAGTCTCCTTCACCCTCGCTTTCTCTCTCACGTTTGCATCCCCCCCCCTCCTCCCCCCTGTCTTCTACTTGCAAATACACCCCACCCTCCCTACCACCAGGAGATATCAAAGGGGTTGAAAGCAAGACAAAGACTCCAACCCATTCCCACAGAGCGATGCCGTGCCTGCGCTTAGATGTGCATCACGCTGAAGTTAAGAGTGCAGCACCTGATTCCCTCAGAGCCGCTGCAAGTCTTTGTAGACTCTCAAGGCCTTGAAGTATGCATATGGATGGAGTTCATCATCAGTAGATGTACACAACAGCAGGAGACAACCTTGTGACTCTAAGAAGTGCCTACAGGTGCAACTCACAATGATGTTTCACATGCAAATAACACCGGATGTGGCACTTATATTCAGAACATTTCACACAAGCATCAGAGTTATTTACGGAGTGTTATTTGTTAGGGCTCTGCACTCCTATAAGATGAATGGTGCTGAGAGGTGACAGTTTATTTACAGTGTTACGTTGTATAGGATTTACATCATTTCCATTAACCATTCCCATGTTGTTGTTGTTGTTTTTTTAACATTCCCACAGTACAGGAAAAAAAAAACTTTCTTTACTTTACACTATATTTTAATGTCTGGTTGTCCATGACAACCACACACTTTTCCCCCTCTCCTTCTGTGATTACAGACAACACAAACCTCATACTAAGCAGAGCCCTTGGAATGTCTTTTTACCACAGAACGGAATTCATCCAACACTTTTTAAATTTCTGTGTTTAATTTCTGTGTTTAACCCTAAATGGTGCAAGCATGGCAAAAAGAACATTTATCTGCTGATATGAATGGGGTGGAAAACACATTAGCACCATCTAGTGGTGAGCTTAGAAGAGCCTTTCTATCCCATGACAGGATCTCACGTGCACTTTTTGTATTATTGTCTGGTTAAAAATTGTGTACAGCATATACACATCTATCTATGTATCAATCTATGTATGTATCTATGTATCTATCTATGTATCTATCTATCCATCTATCCATCTATCCATCTATCTATCTATCCATCTATCTATCTATCTATCCATCTATCCATCTATCTGTGTTGCAGTGTTTAAAATGCAGTTAATTGTATGTACTGACACACTGTCATTGTGCCTTGCATCAAGTGCTCTGATTACGAGAAATTTCAAACTAGAGCTAATTAACAAGATAATAAAGAATTCTGAATGTCAAGTAAATTATGAATTCACTTCCAGCGTGTTCATGTAATTATCTCCAAATGTGTCCTTTTTCAAATCCCCCTTTACCTGTTTGAAAGCGCCAGTGCTTCATGTTGTATATAATAGATCAGCCCATTTGCCGGGGCATTTAGAGACTGCTAATAAGCCTTGCTCATGAAAGTCACGATCCCCATCTCTACACCATCTAAATCAAAGACGTCAATGCACATAACCAGCTTCTCTGTGCACATGCCGTGGGATTCTCACCATGTGATCTGGAGGGATTTTCTGACTTGTGTCACTCACAGCGGTGTGTTTGTTTCCATGTCTAAAACTTGCTTGTGCAGTTTTTAAAAAAATCTTCAGTAATAGTTGAACTTTGGTTGTGTATCTGTGAAAGCCGGGCTAGTGACAGAAGGCTGAAGTTCTGCATTGTAAATATTGAATCAGTCTGGGCTAATGTCAAACCACTGCCTCACTCTCTCGGGGGTGTATTTGGCTTTGTGGCATCCACATTTAATAATTTATCATGCACCTGTTAATTATTGTAGAAGACTTTATGTCAAATCTAAATGCTTTGAAGTCCAGATTGCACAAATAATTAGTTAATTATCCGTACAGCAGAGTTGATTCATGTGGTCAGGGAATTCTAATTCTAATTATGGTACAGTGCAGTCTGTCCCAGTGTGAGATTTACATTTGTTGTATATATAATGATATGTATGATGCTGCCTGACCCTTTTTGGAGCTCTGTAACCTTGCCCACATTTGTATGAACAGGGAGGTTGTCCCAGATATTATTCAAAATATCATGTAAATGTATATTGCATATCGGATTAGGTGAAAATACATGACAGAGGTCTTCTGCCACCAAATCTTATACTTCCTCATATCTTGACAGAATAGGTAGTTTCCCAGTGACAAAGTGTCAAAATGACAATTACAACCATTCTAATTCATGTTGTGAATAGAACTTCAAAGTTTAAAACACCTGGGTCATGTTGTGAAACGGAATTCTTATGTTTAGAAAAAAAAAAATCATATTGATTCATTTAAATTGTCTTTTGCTATTTTTTTAATTATGCTCTCTGTCAAAGCACTTTGTAAGCTGTTGTTTTTAAAAGGTGCTATATAAATAAAGTTATTATTCTGAATATTATCATATGGTTTCATGATGTAGTTATGTTACATGACATAAGTTAAAATAACTTTGGCTTTTGGTCACAGAATAATCGAAAGTGTTTTTTTGAACCATTCATACACCTCACCCTCCTCCAAATGTGGACTTTGTCGCTCTTTATACAATGTCACCTGACTTCCTCTTATGCTCGCAACATAATTAGGGTCTAAATAAGCTGCTTGTACAGACAACCTATATAACTGTGAGCATCCTGGTGCTTCAGTCGTTAGTTTTGCTGTATTAGACGACAGGTGAATCTGACTGCATTTTACTGCAATAAACATTTTACTGCACATTGGTGCAGTCTGACTGCAGAGGGAGAAATCAGCCAAAGCATCTTCCTGCCTTTTACAGATACAGTATGAAACAACTTTGAATTCAATGATCCCTCATATAATTCTATTAAGAGTTGAAACACACTAACAGAGTTTTCATCAGGCCAGTAACTGTAAAGTAATTGCTAGAAAATCTAATTGTAATGGTTACACTAATGCGTTTTGGGGAAAATTAATGAGATTATCCTCAACACTTTTGTGGCTCTTGCCCTAATTACTTGTGGTGAAGTTGGCCTGGTGTTACAGCAGCCCATTGCTCAAAAGGAAGAGCTACAGATTTTGTAAGCGTTAAATAATGTATTACACAGATTGCTTTTTTGAGATGTTCTTGTGGAGATGTGCTGTAGATGGTGGTCGTTGCTGGTTGTTTTACAGTGTGTCTGACTGTGGTACATTTCCCAGATCAGACCTGAAATTCAAAAAACCACTTGTTAAACCTCCACATTGTTTCATCATTTGTGCACATTTTATGATCAAAATATATTATACTGATTAGCTGATGATGTCTCTCTCCCCTACACATTCATTTACTGCATAAGTCATAACATGTCATAGGCTTTCCAGCATATTTCATAAACGCGTCCTGCATTTTAATTATACATATAATGCTGCATGCCCAGTACTGCCTAAGGGGTGTTTCCTCTGGTTACATTTCTTATTTTGTATTTTGGTCTTTGTGCTATGCAGTGCTGTACAACAGTCTCATCTTTTTCTCTTCTGTATTGCAATGTACAGTACAACAATGCAAACAGTAATGGTGTAAATGTGACTCCTGTCTAATCTCCTGCAATGAATGTCCTACATAGAGCAATATGCACTGTTAGAACTGATGCATGCCAACAGAGAAAGTTCAGACTTGCATCATCAAAACTGCAGCCATAGCTTACATCAGAAAATACTGACTGTCTATGCGGTGATATGGATAACATAGAAGCATTTTAACTATGTTTTTTCAATCAATGACATAAGGATTCTAATATTTCTTGACTATTTTTTATTTATAAATTAAAAATTTTGTTTTTAAAGACAAACTAAGGATTTTTACCATGTTATGGGTTTTAGCAGTTGAACCAGAGTGTGGTATGGTTCGTACAAACTATTACGGGAAATGCACTTACTGTTACAAATGTAAAAGATGATTTGAGAAATGTACTAAAGTCAGTGAGAAAAACTGTAAAAAGATGACCTGTGTAAATGAGTTCATTCACAAAGCAAGGTCTATTTAGGATGAGGCAGAAGATGAAGGCTGCTTTAGCACAGGAGTGAACTGACTGTGAATGACTGTGTTCATGGAACCAGTTGATGATCTCTCTATGAATCACTGCTGCTGTCTGCATAAAAACTATTTCTTAACCTTTCTATCTGCAATTTTTTCAATGCCAATTTCCCTTTACATCTTTTTTAAAAAAATAACTGTTTCTTTATAATATGTTGCATGAACCTCCTGGACTATATATGTGTCTTTTTTCTGTATTTTTCTTTATTTTCCAACATCCTAAATGAATAGAAAACATTGCTGCTGTACATTTGTCAAAGCTAAAGCAGTGAAAAGACCGGCTGAAAGATATATTCAGTGCTTGATTGTGTTATATGGAACATGGAAGAATTGCTATTATTACAAAACCTAACATAGGGATTTATAAGATTTATAGGCACACATTTTCCTGTCATTATACCTTACAAAAGGCAGAAAAGTATCCCAAACCACAGAGCTCTAGTTCTTAGGTTGCAGAATCACTGTTTTGCAAAAGATGAAATATAATGATAATTCATGGGAAAAATGTCCTCCCAAAATGGAATCAGTAACAGAATAGCTGAATATGCAATTCATAGAAAATTGTGTTGGTATTATTGAATTGTTATTTCTTTCATATACTTATGCATAACAGTATTATCATCACAAATATGGTTTTTAGTCATAATGTCACTAAAAGAACATTTTTATTATAGATTTTTCTTTGTTCCCTCTCTTTCAGTCTACTCTCTTTTCCATCCCCAAGTGCTTGAATGCCTGTGGTGAAGGCCACGCTTGAAGCATGAGTAAACATAGTTATTTATGGACACCGTGTGTGATTGTAGTCTTCTGCGACTACACAAGGAAGAAGGAGGCATGAAATCACAATGTGATGTTTTTTGGGGTCTTATTATGGACACACGTGGAGACAGTAGGAGACTAGGAGAAAAAAAAGAGAGACAAAGAGCATACAGACCCCCAGAAAACAGATAATTTTGTCACACAACACTAATATGTTTTAAATATAGTATTCCCAGAGTAATGCCGATAATCTGAGAGGTGTTTTTGAGCATGTGGCTTGAGATTCAACATTCATTTTTGATTTAATTGATTTTCAAGAATCCTTTTCTCTCTCTTTTTTTGGGACAGGTGTGGTATCAATAGCTGAAAATCAATTTTACTGTAGCTTCTGCCTTTATCTTTCTCTGAGGTTCAGCCTCCCAAACAGCCTGCAACATGAAGCCGAGGGAATAAATCACATGTTTTGCTGGATTAGAAACAAAAACAACCTTCAGAAACAACCTTCAAATACGTTTTTGCAACTGCATCAAAAATATGACAGAAAAGGAAAAACATCACCTTTGAAGCAGTTCCAAGTGCATTAAAAAAAAGTCATTTTTAGCCACCACATTCACAGAATGACACCAACATTTAAAAAAAAAAGGTATAAGTCACTCTGTTTTTTTTTCAAATGTATTTTATATCTTAAATATATGCTATTGTACCTGTTTGGTTTACAGCAAAGTCATGAATGTGGAGTGTGGTGCTCTCCATGGTGCTGATCTTGTGACACGGCTTGGCCTATGATACTCAAGTTACAGCTCGTAATTTGAGTAAATCTGCCGTGGTGGGTGACCCACCAACTGTTTAATAATTCACAATGAAAGAAAAACAATAATGCAAAGGAATTACTTTTGTACTTTGAATGTAAAATAAGTGCCACCATTTATTATAAAAACATCAAAACAGAGCTTGTTAAGAAAAGGAGGGGGCAGGGGAGCCCTCGACATTGGTCCTTAAAGGTCCATGCTAAGCCCTGAATGTCCTCATTTCTCAAAGATGTGAAATGCCCCTGCACACCTGGCCTGTGCAGGGCTGCTGCAAATGGCCTAAAATGTTTAATGTGTGTTCATTAATTAACCCCTGGCCTTCTGTCATTTTGAAAAAGGCAAGTTGATCATCCCTGTGTTCGGGTGATACCCTGGCTGCTCTCTCCCCCGCCCACACCTTTGGGATGATTGCCATCAGCGGGAGGTTCCAGCCAATAACTTACAATGCCTGATCATTGACTCCACCTACTACCCATCATAGATAACCCTCCTTAGTGTTTCCTGGTTGCTGAGTCTTGAGGTCACCTCTTCCGGAGAAAATGTTTGTTGTTTTCAGCACTTGACTACTTTGCTTTGGCCTCAGATTAACTGAGGTTAAAGTAGTTAAGTAGCCTTCTGGGTTGTAGTATTTTTGTTCTGTTAGGGTAATACCTCTTTTAAAATAGGTCTTCAGTCTCTTGCCTCTATCTCTAATCCAGTCCTTGCTGCATCTTGTTTAAATACATAAGGATAATATTTTTTGTGTCAGTGACCTGTGTTGTCATGAAAAAAATAGCTGTTCGCAGAAGAAAAGGCGTCAGTGGCTTCATGTTTTCATACATAAAAAGCCTCTTGTGGAAGAGGTCAGGGACATATGACACATGACATAAGATGTCACTCATTGGTTTGAGGACTCTGTTTCTGAGGCCTTGAGTTTGGAGTGTTGGCAATCTTGGTTTTATGAACATCACCATATTGGTGTTTTGCAACTGGTGCATACGCAGGACAGATTGGGAGATCAGCAATGGGAAATGAGGCTTCGTCACCAGCTAAAGCTAGCTTTTTTAGCAAGAGACAGTTGTATTAAAAGGAAGAGCCAACTCCTGAGAGTATCTTTTAGCCCAACTGAACACTTGATAAGACATTTTTAAGCTATCAAAATGTTTACATTTGACAAACTGACAACACAGTGAAAGAGTCAAAGTTCTAAGACAAAAAACACATTGTATTGTGGAGCGATTTGACAATCATACTGTAGCCATGATCTCAAGCATGCCCTGTTTTATCGTTTATTTTTTACTCTAAATGGAATCGTCATTTACAAAAACATTATGCTGTGTTGAAGAAGATTTAAAGAAAATGAGTTGAGACCACTAACTCATTATGAGAATGTTTACTGAGGGAATGAATCAAGTGAGAAGTAGGATCATATTCTTATTGACTTACATAAAGACTTCTCTTTGCAACCGATGGAGTCGCCCTCTGCTGGCCTTTAGAAAGAATGCAGATTTAATGCAATATGCTTTGGTTTCACTGTTCAGGCCCAGAGATTGCTGCTTGGTTAGAACACAATGATACATGTGTTTTGGTGAGTAACACTGAATGTGAATAAAACATTTTATTGTTTACAGGAAAAGTTCCCAGTGTGCCTTTAAGTTTTGTTGTTCCTAAATGAAAGCAAGTATCGAGAAAAAGTTATAGTAGATGACCTGACTGACAAAAAATATTATAACAGCTCACTGTATTCAGTTTTAGCAATTGTTCTCAGTCACAAAAAAAACATTTTCCAGTTTCATTATACCCCACCTATCGGAATATATTCTGTGTCCAGCAGTAAGAGGACACTGTTCCCTGGAGTTTAAAGTAAAAATCTACAGTCAGACTCTCTGGTGCTAAACACAGCTGGAAATATATAAAAGACTTTCCTTATGGATCTGTATTATTATTCAATGAGCCTCCAGTGGAAACCAGAAGTCATGCATTCACTTGATTTTCTGTTCTACAGCAATTCAATACAGCTTGGAGTCATGATGAATATTGATAGGATGAAATTAATAAGGTAAGCTGTTAATTGATATTGTACCAGGTTTTCTAGAAGAAGAAAGCAAATGGAGGGACAAAAAAAAAAAAGGATTTGTGGTTTCTCAACCAACATTTAAAAATGAAACCTAGTCATTAGAAACACTGAGTTCATTGTATGAAGGCTTTCATACAAGTGTTCGACCTGCACTGCAACATACTATATCAATGACATAGTGTTTTCTCAGAGATCATGTTTTTTTTTTTAACAATCTTACAAGGATTTTATGTATCCTCTGTAGCTGTGAGCTCTTCCAATGGTTACAACCTGTTATCATGATTGCAACAGCACTGTTCTGGGTAGCAATGGTAGCTTTAGAAGCAGAGTAGCAATTTTGCAGCACAAAGTGAGGTCGCTTTAAAGGACAAAATAGCAATTGTTAAGCCTCACACTGACACAGTTTCAGTCCAGATCCTCTTTCTAACAGGGTAGTGTAAACGTTGAGTTATCTCAGGTTGGGATACATGTCGCTGCTGTCAGTGTTTTTCCTTCTTGCTTACCAAAATAAAGGCACAGGCAAGAGGAGGAGGCAAAAAAACAGAAGGTATGTTTGTAATAAATGCAGCCTTGGAGAAAGTGGGGTGCAGATTGGTTGGTGAAGAGAAAGCACAATGCATGACCTCACTGAATGTGAGAGGCAAGAAGAGAAGGTGGTGTAAAATTATGAAGAAATGGACAAGGGTAGTAAAGGTAGTCCATACAGAATGTTTGATTATTATGTTGTTTTTTTTCTTGTAGAAGTTGAAATGACTAAAAAATTTGTATAACTTTCTTCAATAATTTTTTTTTCAAAATGCAGTCCTGGAGAGGATATAAAAATAAAATTTAAATTTTTTTATTTTTTTTTTTAATATTTATGGTGATCATTATATATATTTTGTTTAATTCTTTGAAAAAAATAAAATAAAATAAATGTATATATATTAAAGATATCTAAAAGAGATATAAACTCCATCTCGCATATTAAAACATTAAATAATCTGTAATCATCTTTATGTTCAAAATAAATATATTGCCATCGTCTTGTGTGTTTAAGTGATACTTTATAAGCCTGCTTTAAAGTGATAAATCAAAAGATCAAGCGAACACATTCTTGCTCCCTTCTTTCAATTTCAACTAGTTTCTTTGAACAGAGTTTTACGAATACTCTTTGACTTTGCAATAACCCTGAAAGGTTTTTTTTTATATGTTGATCTTTCTCTCAGCTTCTGTCTATTCTGATGGTCTGCCAGACAGTTCCTTAGCAACAGAAAACACACATTATCCCTCGATAGCAACCTCCCCTCACACTCCCAGCCCGGTCCTCACAAAAACATGAGCATGCACCTCTTCAGCATCTCTGTCTCCCCAGGTCTTCTGCTAAAGAGGCAGAAAATGAGTCTCCTCTTTGATGTTGAAGCGTAATGCAAGCAGCGCCCTGAACACGGTACACCACTGTGGTAATGGAGAACAAAGCCCAAGGAGGTGAGCGGGTGTGACCCATGACTTTTCAATCCTCCTTTGCCTTTCCCATATACTACCACCTACAATCACTAGCACTTCTCATTAAAGGGCACTTCCCATTAGAGTGAGTCAGTACCTCAGAGTCTCTGGCTACAAGGCTAAGGTTATTTCTCATCAGTCCCACGCTGTATTCATTATGTCTTCTCCTTTCCTCTATTCAAATTAATATTCCTGAAACGAGACTAGCAGGCATAAACATAACAGAAAATGTGGTTTTATTTGAAAAACAGCACCTCCTTCGAGAAGAGATGTTGGGTTGCCCCCTGTAGATGATCAATGTGAAAGCTTTCCTATTAAAAACAACTCCTGTATTAATTTAGGTGAAGATCAGGGTTAAAAAGCAAGAAGAAGGTGCTTCTTTTGTGTAAAAGTTTCCTGCTGGTTGAATCAGTGATACCACTGATGCTTTTGAACACAAATCCATGAATACTCTGCACAGATGGCCTCAAAAACAATCACAGGAAACCTTCAGATTGCTGCCAACGACATTACTATGATCATATGGTGCAAAGTACATACATATATTTAAATATAAGTTTTGTGACTGAGCCAACCAAAATATTTCAGCTATGTAATAATTCAGTCTGCTACATTTATATGCTACTGATGAATTGGATTTGTTAAAGTAATTAATCATTAACATTACATTTACAATTACAACATTTATTGAATAAATCTTGTTGAGATCATGCTGCATTATCACCATGATACTCAGTTATGCACATTTCTGGATCTGATCCTCCATTATTTAGAGCAGATTACAGGTCACAAAAAACAACTGATAAAATAGGAAATCAGATGAAACATACAGTATTTTTTACTATACATAGTGATTATTTGTTTTCAATCTTTTTTGTAGTCCTCTCTGTTGAGACTGGTCTCCCCTCAAAAATGACAATATAGGGCGTTTGTACAGACAGCAAACTATAACTCATATTGACAGGAATGCAGAGTTTAAATATCTGACTTCACACTTGGGGAGGCGGATTGGTCAAACAATGGCAGACCTTCACTCAGGTGAATGAGGTTCGCTTCTCCATTAATATGGAGGGGCCTCCTGCACCTTCTAGTGGATTGAGCCCATTCAATGGCCTGCTATATTAATGTGCATTGTTGGTGGCGCCATCTAGTGGCCATAGTAATTGAACGATGTGAAGGGAGAAGTGAACATGATGGGGGAAGCAAGGAAAGGGAATGTAAAGCAAGAAATGTTGTTCTTAGGGCGGGCAGGAAGGGAGGTGGATCAAACAAGCCGAAAACTTTCACCCTCGTGTTTATGGAACCAACATTAAATGATGTGATTATGATTAGAAAATGCATGAACCCATGAACCACCAATCAATTGATTAATCTCCCTTAGACAACATCTGTATCATCTGAGTATTGCACCAATTTGTCCTACATTTTCCCCATTCATTTTGTCCTACTCATTTCAAAACTGAGGGACTTTCTGTTTGCTGAACTCGGACCCGTGTAGGCAGCACTGTAAATGTGTTTTCATTAAAAAACTTGAAGTTTTGTGTTAACAGTGTGCAAGTCTTTACTATATACCACATTTGCTGAGTGTGTTAGTCCATAACAGAAGAAAATGGAAGACACACTCCAGCTTCAGTCCATACTTAACAGGTTCAATACAAGTGCAAACTTAATACACCAATCTAAACTGAATGAGTGTGTATGACAAGGATGAAAACAAGAGAGCGGGAAAATGGGGACCTGGGCTGATTTATAGCTTCTCCTCCCACAATGAGAAGCCAGGTGTTTGGATGGCAGTAATCCTCGTCTCTCTTTCTCTCTATCAGCCAAAAGCAGAGGAGCTCTGCTGCAAAGATGGCCTCTTAGCCCACCCAGGTCTCTATTGGATTATCTTTGCTTTTAAGAAGAATTACTGGTGTTATTGAGTTTTTTACCCATGTTGGTCAGTCATTTGTTTTCTTGGACGTGTGACAACTTTAGTTTCATCCATTGTCTTACGAGAAACTCTGAACTGGAATTGATTGCTTCACAGAATCCAATGTTTTCAAAGTATAGGTTGACACATAAACTGCTAAAATACTCAATCAATAAAAAAATCCTATAAAGGTTTTCAATCAATCTTACAATATTGCTCTTGCTCATGCTGGGAAGCCTGTTTGTCCATTAGTTCAAGAAATAGACATCATACAAAGACACAAGACAGAATCATAATGGTTTAGATATTCACCATAAAATAACCAGATTCTGGAAATAGTATTAATTCAAACTGATTTCATGTTTGTTTTTGTGTTTCCTACTGCAAAAATAATGCGGTTTACAGTAAACAAGGTCCTCTCGTGGCTGGGGCAAGTCAGAATCTCTCTCCAGTAATAGAAAGTAAAGAGCAGAATGGTGTGGAAATGCAGCTCCCTGCTGTTTATGCTGCTGTTCGACCAGAATCTAGCAAAGAACAGAAATATATATCTTCGATTTACTGGGGATTTTGTAGTATTTCAGGCACATAAGAAAAAACAACAACAATGGACAAAAAAGGTCCAAATATCATCTTCCTTGTGAGTTAAGGTCACACTTATATTTGCCATTTCCTGAGTGAGTAACATCAATAGAGCCTGATTTGATGAAGTATTTATTGTGGCCCACCCTCTCCACAGATGAAATTATTTATCTGGAGTGACAGAACAACAGACTGTGAACATTTTGGTCACAATAGGTCACCACCGCGTTCTGCAGTAGCGTGGTGATATTTGTAGAATTGCTACTCAGTCTCTGAAGTGTGTTTCCATCCAGCTTTTTATACGCATTTTAAATTTGATCATAAGGGAACCTGAGTGGAAATGCCTAAAAAAACAAAAAACACTAAATGCTTGGCTGAGATGGAAAAGTTGGTGTATGAATAAGGGAAATACAGAGTAAGACATCAGCAGAAACACATCAAGCAAAAAAAAATCACGATGTGCATGTTCATTTAAACGTCCAGTGAAGCTCCCGCTCCAATGAGAGCAGAGGAAATATATTAAACTATATTACTATTCTTGTTACATTCAGTAGAAATCGGTGCTGAATCCGGATGGAAAAATGATATATGACAGTTTATGTTCTTCCTATTTACATGGCGGTGGTTATTAATGTATAAAGCACTATTATCCTTGTGTGTGTCCTAGAGACTGACATGGATACATGGATGCTTCCCTTCAAGGTCAAAGCACATAGCTTAATCTTTTTTAATTAATATTTATGGGACCTGTGACTTTTTTTGATCCTGGGTTATGGTGTATGGTGAGATGTGCCTGTGCCTGTATTAAAACATCATATATCAAATATTTAACATATGTAAGTAAATACATGCCAATATATGTCATATATTGTTGTAATGTAGCAAAAATCCTTTTAATTTGCAATTCACATACATAAGATCATATCATAGATATGTTATGTATGAGACAGACATTCAAGAACATGTACTTAAAGCAACATATATTCCACTTACATGAGCAAAAACCTATTATTCATGTTTATTAGTTAATGTTATATCCATTCTAAAGACTGTATGAGATATATTAGGAACATAATGATCACAAATATGTAAAAGAAAAAATGCTATTCATGTGTGTGACATTTGTATATTACAGTTTCATATGAAAATGTGTTATATGTATAAACAATTATTTGTGTGAAACATGCCTGCAAAGAACTTTATTATTAATATACATAAACATATTAGAATGCACTAGATATATATGTAAATTGATTGAATGGTTAACATTTGAAATAGGTTTCTCATATTGTTCGGACATTCATGTTTCTATATGTTTCTACTCCATATGCACATATTTCATATATGGAAATTCAATATATGTGCATGAATTACATTCTGTCTGTGGCATTTGTATGAAATAGAATAACAGTTGAGACTGAAGAGCCTTGGTTCAATAAGTACAGGTAACTTAGTGTATTTGTCACCCTTCTTTTATGCAAGTCGCTGCTTTGTGGATGTTGTGATAGAATACAATAACAGTTTGTACAGCCTGTGTCAGTCAAACCTAAACCTATAAGCAAAGAAAAAAGAGATTTCATCAGCTACACTTTTTATTTATTTGTATTGCTATTGTGCGACACTCACAGCGGCACATTCAGAATATGTTTGTCTGTTTTTAGATGTTTATACCAGCTGTGGGTTGTGCCAGAAAATGTTATTCTCAAGTGTTATAATTATCTTTAATGATCAATAAACAAAATCAGAAACCATTTTAGTTTGATCTTAGTCCAACATTTCATCTCACAATTAAAAGCTAAAGAGAAAAGGATTTCATTTGAAAAGAAAAAGTATTGTGCTGTCTGACTAGCAGCTTGTAGTGTGATGCATCGTGATGCTACATTTTACTGGAAAGGAATGATACTGACACAGAAACTTTGTCATGTTTCTAAAACGTCCCTATTGTTCATCATCACAACATTAAAGCACAGATTAATGTTAGATGAGGTTTGTAAAAGGATGAAAATAACATTCACCTTCATCAATATTTTCACTACAACGATTTATACCACTGCAAACAATGCTTATAAATGTATGTCTGATATTTCTGATTTAAAACCAGCTCTACTCATAGATGAATTTTGCTTTGAGACAAAGGGAATCTGCTAAATGAAATATCCAACAGGCATCTAAATCATGCAACCCATTGATGCAGACTGCATTGTAAATAGGGTTTAAGACAATGTAGTTTAGGGCTGTTATGATGGAAAAACATTTCCATGTAAACATATAATGAATACATATGAGCTGTGCTTCGAAAAGCAATGACAAGTGAGAAAATTGTGTCCTCCTCTAAAGCTACCACGGACACAGAGGGCCTGACTTTGCAAGGGCAAAGTCGGTAATCCTGTCACATGCTGATTGGTTCGGATGCATTTGAGTGACAGGGCTCACCTCATCAGGTATAAGTTCATGTTTGTGTGCACTCCACTCGAGTCTGAGTTGCATTTTAAAGAAAGCTCAGTACTCGCATTAGCATCCCCCGTGGAGCCCAGACAGAGGCATCCTGGTCATTTGCATGCAGCACTCGCACTTGCTCAAACTGACTGACAAATATAAACAGGAAGTTATTTTCCGTTGGCACAACACTGTATACAGATTTACTTCAAGTGTCCTCAGTGACTCTATGTTTAGGTAGCCCACGGCACTCAGAGCCATTAGCTGGAGTACTTTAATAAACTACTCTGTGTCCTGCATTGAAGTAAACATTTCACACTGTGTCTACTGGTGTAAATGCCCAGCAATGCAGTGCTTCATACAGCATCATCCCTGTTTCAAAATCATTTATGAATGCTTCTTAAGTGCCTGACTGTTAAGACATGAAAGCTGTCCACTGGAAACTCTGCCGACTGGGGCTCCAGTGACAGGGTCTGAGTGGAAAGACGGCATGAAGGAGAGGAGGGTCACGTCAGTCTGAACATTCAGTTCTAAACACATTGATTCCTCCTCAGCTATGAACTGGCTTTAGGACAAAATTGCCACAGTTAGAAAATGAACTGTTAAGATTAGGTGCTTTCCTGAAAACATTCAGGGCTGAAGCACTGTGAGCTCAGTTTTGATGCCGCCTTTAGGCATAAGTACTCTTAAAGAGCAAATAAATAAACAACACACACAAGATGAGATGCCAAAAAACACAGTGCGAAAAGAAAATGCAGTTCCTTGACTGGTCACTGGAGGCTGGCTCCAAAAGTGAGTAAATCAGCACAGGCTGCCATGTTAAAATGCACAACTTTACAGCAGAAATATTTACAGCCTGGAAAAGTAGTTTTAGTCTCTAAACCTAATCTCTTCCTTTATGATAACGTTTGGGGGTGGAAGTCAATAGAAAGATGCAAGTGCAAGAAAAAACAAGTTATGCATTGCGCAGCACGGGTTGAGGGAATGCCAGGGCAAGTTGAGTAAACTTTAATGAAAAACATTATGCTTATCTCGAGGCTTTATGACTTGAAGAGCGAGTTCTCAATAACAAGTGACCACATAAGTTGTCGTTCTTATCCATAGCAGCATTTCATAAATGAACACCCCTACTGATGGCAAGAGATCACCAAATCCTCACATTAAACGTAATGGTCAATACATCGTTAATATTGTGAAAAAGTTGCATTTTTGTTAGGTTTAGGCAAAAAAAAAAAAACTTGTTTAGGTAGGGGAAGTGCATTGTTAGAGTGAGAAAAAGGTATTTTAAAAAGTAAAATAAGTCTGGACTAAAGCCACGTCTGGAAGTTAACTATCAAATACCAAACGTTGACTTTTGATTTCACATGGGACACGGACAGCAGACTCCTGGATGAAAGTTCTGTGTTTGAACAAACCACCATCCATCCCATCTGATAATTGTCCTTTAAACTTCATATCCTTGTCTTCCGCCTTTGCTACTGGTCATAATAAGCTGCTGTAAAAATGACCCAAGGGGTTATATTTCGACATTCTCAACTCTAACATCACCTCATTAAAGTAGGGAGAAAAGAGTGAGATACACACATTTCATACAAGTTTTGTTTGAGATATTAAAAAAACTGACCCAAGTAAAGTGAAGCTAAACTTCAGTTCATGCAAAGCTGCTGTTTAATTAGCTGTGACATCATCACCATCATCGTTAGCATTCCTTTCTTTGAGTTGAACTCTGATCTCCACACCTTCTTCATTTGCCTTTGTGAGTGAGTAGATATGAGGTAAGCTGTTAAAGTGTTGTTGATTTACTCAGCAATCAAGGTTGAATGTGTTCTTGAAAGTAAGGTTATGCTTCAGTCTTAATTGGTTCTCATTAATCAGCTAATTAGCAGCCAGCGCACAGCATGGTGGCTTTTGTGCGTTTTTGGTCAGTGTGTTGTAATTATAATCACGGTTAGCCTTTAACCGTTAGTATATTATGATTTGTATTAAATAATCAGTTTTTGCACACTTTTATTTGATGCAATCATACGCACATAATGGAAACTGTTTAATACTCATTTGGTTGTGGTGCACATGATATCTTGGAGCTTGTGGCTGCTGTAATAGGCTAACTGATGACTGTGTTTAGCTGAGGTTAATGTAGCTTTATGCTCAGGAGACAGTGGGCCAGACTGGGCACTGGGTAATGATAAATAGGCTCAATTGTACAGGGTTGAAATTGCACTGTTACTTGCCTTGTTAGGTTAATTCACATATTAATTTGTTGTTATGCTTTTCTCTCTTATAGACCACACAAACAAGTTTTTCATTTGTTGCTAATGAAGTAAATCGGCTTGAGCGCACTCTGACTAGAATCATATCTGTACCTGGTGACACAAAAATGTTACATTTCTAAAGTCCTTAATAGCATTTCAATTAGGATAAATAAAATGTATACTTACTACAAAACAATAACGTATGGTTATGGGGAGCAACAACAACAGATGTGTTGATAGTGCAACTGAATGTCTTATTGAATGATGCATGTAAAAATAAAGGTAAAGTCATATTAACATTGTTGTTTTTAATAAAGAAAGCAGCATACATGTTGTTTAATTACTTTCTATTCCTGAAACATCAACTTTATAATCAGATCCGTTTTTTAAACCAGATTCTGAGGTAATGTGCATCATCTGTCAGCGGTGGAACAATAGTAAGAAAAAGTTGCCAGCAAGTTGTCTCATCTAAATATCAGCCAATAAACATATTACTAAGTTTCCAAAGACACACCTCTACACAATTACAAGTAAAAAGAAAAGCAAGGGTATACATTATGTATGCATTACATACAGTACATCATCATTAGTTAGAAAAGTATACCTGAAGTTTGTTAATTAAAGAAAACATAAAAAAAAACACAAGTCCTCTTTTCCAATATCTCTTCTAATGAGACCAGACGTGTTTACTGTTACACAGAATTGAAACATATTTATAGAAGCTGCAATCCAGGTGGTAGATATTATTTGTAAAGCCTTGGGAAATGACTAAATTTGTATGTATGATACTTTCCTGAAAACACGTTTATGTTTAATAAGAACAGCATGATGTACAGATTGTCTCCAGGCCTGTGGGACTTAGCTCCTGAGGTAGTACAGCACATGAATAGAAATAAGTACTGACAGTCACACCTTTTTACCTCGTGGCTTGTGTGTATCATGTTAATGTGCTTACTTGACAAACACTTTGGCATTTGCATTTTTATAGACACTACTAGCAACTTAGATTGCGATCGTACTCGCCGCAATAGAAAGGCACTATCTAAAGCATTATCTGCAGCACCAAACGGCTCCCAAACACGAACAAGAGAGAGCAACTCTGAGGATGAGTGGCTCTCTCATCCAAACTTCTTTACCACACATACAGTAAATAATACAGAAATAATCACCACTTATAACCACAAAATCACAATTAAGCACCGTACCAGGCACCGTCAGGTCTGTGTGGATATATTTAAAAATAGTAGCGGTTTGAACGGAATTCATTCTTCTGTAAGCCTGCCATTAAATGAGTAGATTTAAGGTATAAGATATCATTATGAGCAATATGTGGGCCTTTGTATAAAGTATATATTTCCATTCACGAAGACAAAAATAGAACTCATGTCCATCTAAGATAGTCGTACTTTAATCAAATGACTACATTTCCAAAAATATTTCAGAACATAAATAGCAACTTTTTATGGATTTTTCATATAAAAAATAATCTTTTTTTCAAATGTTCAAATGGTAATTTATGATTTACTGTCTGCTTAATGCCATTGTGTTACATGTGTGTGAGGGGTACGCACTTAAGCCTAATTTAACTTCCCTGAACATGCTCAATTGAATGTGACATGATGATACCACTGTAAATTACTAGTAGTCATCGGGTTAATTACAAAATTGCTGAAAAAATAAACAAAACAAAATCAAAACCAAATTAATTAATTCATGACCTCAATCAGTGCAAATGTGTCCAAAAATGCCCTACCAAGAACATCGTTTTATTTATTTATTATTCATCGTTGTCATAAATTATTCAAAGTCAACAAGTAGTTACAAACAAGTTCCAAATATTAGACTCCCGGATGAAAATACTCTGCTTGACCCATCCATCCACCCCAACCTCCTACATGCCCGGACTTGATTACAAAGGTTTTTATAATACGTTAAGAGAAACTGCAGAATAACTCTGTTCCCCTCGAATCGTAATTGACAGTGCAGCTCAGCTGAATGCGGATGTCATTCTGACCAGGTTGCTTCAGGTAATTTCCGAGAACTTGACGTATTTGTGAAATTGTTGCAGGGCTTTTGTAAAGAGCTGGTATTGTTAATTGGGAAATGGGTTGAGGCTGAAGATACTACAAGAAGCAGCAGCACTGAGGTCCATGGAGGTATTAAAGCTTAACACTGGCATAATTTTGCTTTTGGCTCATTGCCACCGTCGGCTCACAGCGGCTGAGGAGCGCTGCTAACTTCCACGTACACACTCGCATTTAACACCTCCTGCATGTGCTGCTGAGACATGGTTCTTGTTTGAGAGGAATAATCCATTACAGGAAGAAAAAGAGGCAAACTGTTGCCTTTATTATAACGAAACTGACACCCTATATAGGTAATATTTGCAACAGCTCATCTGTTTGTTCTGACAGTTTGAGACAATTCTTTAAAATGTGTTTAACGTCCCTTTAAAACAAGAGATTTGGAAACCCATATTGAAGGAGATGGGAGGCAGACAGAGAGCATGCATGTATGCATGGCTGGATGATGAGATAATGAGCCCCTGGACACAGACATGCAAAAGGCCCCACCACTTACATCCGAACACGTCATACATTTTATGGTTGTTTTATCGTTTGTTGTTGTTTTGTAAGTATTTGTAGTAATTTTCTATTTGGTAGATTTTGTCTTTTTTGGTAATTTCTTTTTCCGATGTAGTAATTTTGTGTTTTTTTGGTTGTTTCGTGAGTCTTTATAGACATTTTGTGTCTTTTTGGTTGCTATATGGTTGTTTTGTGAGTCTTTATAGTCATTTTGTGTCTTTTTCAAGTCTTTTTGTGTCTTATTTGGTCATATTGTGTCTCTTTATAGTCATTTTGTGTCCTTATATAGTCACTTTTTGTGTCATTTGTGTCTGTTCATGGGCTGCACGTGTCTCTTTGAGTGACATTTTCCAAGTGAAGGCTGGGGGTAGGGTGCTGTCACTTTGCGTCTCCGTGCCTGTGTCCGGTAGGCCCCTTCAGTAATGCCTCCATACAGGCATGTTAGAAATATTCTTCCCTCATGCTGGGTTTGACATGCCTATCTAACATAATTGCTGTACCTGTTTATGTGTGACTGTTTTGACTTAGAAAAACATTTAGAGACACCACTACCAGCTATCACGACCAACCACCCCGTCCTCAAATTAATCCACTGAGCTTGTGCATGACTTGAATCACAAAATTGTACAAGGTGCCTTTATTAAACAGCTTGTTACTCAGTCAAAACAATTAGGACTGTGCATTACAGAAGTGGTATCCTGGCAACTGGGTATGGCAGCGCAGAAATAGAAAGAGACAGGGAGAGGCAGGCCCGTACACGCTGCCATAACTGATTTGTTAAATCTGACTTCATGACTATTGATCTACTTATTTATTTTGTATCAATGTTGTCTGCAGTGAGGTGAGGACGTAGTGTGAGTTGTGGCGAGACGGAGACTGGCAGTTTGTCCAAGTTGCAAGCAGAGACACAACTGTGAGTCCAACCCACAGGCTCTTGATAGAGCCAAGCAGCGCTACAGGGACTTGCTATAGAAGATAATTTTGACAGTGGCTGGAGGGCTTTTCACTACTGTTATTTAGTATTCCCACCACATACACACACACGTGCATGTGCAGTCCCCACTTCTTTCTATTTCTCTTTTCACACACGCACACACACACACACACACAGACAAATACTTGGAAACACACAGCCCCACACTGACACACAACCTATTATCTCTCTGTGCTTTCCAGAGGAAGAGATTGGTCTCTTTTTGATGTGGAGTGTGCCCCTGACAATGAAGTGCAATTAGGCTGCACAATTTACAATACCATTTGCATTTTGCTGTGCAGATAGAAGTTTAGAAAACACACATGCTTGCAGATTACAATAAAACATAGACACATGCAAAACACTCATGAATTATCATTTACATATCTATTTTCTATTTATTTTATTAACAAGAAACACCATGTCTGGTTCAAGACACGTGGAATGGAGAGCAGCTGTGGCAGTATTTTGACTCCTTACTGTTGCACCAACAGATCACTTTCTTTCTGTGAGGACTGCATCTGTGAGGGCATTCTTTGTGAATTATAATGCATTTTAAATGCCTCATGACTACACTATTAAACACACATAATGCTTCCTGATGCATTATATAAACAGTCATAAAACATAATAGACGTGACTTACAATTATTTGTACGTGTACGTGTCTTACGGTTGCCCTTGACTAAAAAAAAGGCAAGTGAAGTGTAATACATTTTCTTTCATTGACAACAATCTATGCTGCATAATAAGTTATTATTGTATAACATGCCAAAATGTTAATGCAGAAAATAAAAAATGAGCATTATGAGTATTTATGAGTCTCGTCATTAAGCATTATGAATGTATTATAATCAACTATGCACTATAAACTAACTTTTCTTTTTAAAGAATAGATATCCCTTAACATACACAACACTTACTCCTTTAAGATAAAGAACAGCATAAACATGTAATCTAATATGTCATATAAATGGGTGTGATGCTCATGAAATGGAAGAAGAAATGCATGCCAAACAACATTATATGGCCATTATTTAGATTATTCTTGTGTTTTGACCTTTACCAAAGGGTTAAAATAGATTAAATTTATATTAGGAGGTTAATGGACAATGTCTTTATTGCTAAACTAAATGAAAACACATTAAAAACGACACTCACAGATGTAATGGTGCACAGGCACTCAACATGTGCATGCACGCACATCTACACTCGCACACACATGGCACTTTTAGATACACATCATTAGCCACAGCAGGTTTTAAAGTGGCAGTTTAGGATGACTTGTCACTCACTCTACTGCCTCCATCTTGCTACACTCAAGGCTGCCAGGCCAGTAACGACAGGAGCAGCGGCGCCCGGCACTCTATGCTAACAGCTAAGCAGAACATAAGGTGACATTGACACAGTCATTGCACCAGCTCTGGTTCTACCCATGACGTCAGTGTCCTTCGACAGGGAGCACACAGGATGTGGGCTAGCCGAATCATGTGATCGGCCATCCCTATCTCTATTTGTCAGAGCCTTGGCTGTAGCGTGCCTACCTGTATAGTGAGAAGAGGGGTTGATGCACGAGAGCTGCATACGACAAGTGTCGTCCACAGAGAGAATGAGAGACACAGACAGACAGACAGACAGACTGACTGAAGGAGAGGGAGAGAGAGACAGACAGAGAGAGAGCTGTTGTCTTATTGCAGCACCTGGAGCAGAGCACTGAGCCTTTATTCCATCAGTCATGAAGCATCCATAAAGCATGCAGAGATAAGGTTAAACAGCATTTAAAGCACATGGTTATAAATGGCTGACCATGACCTTAAAGTCTCAAGGGAAGAGAAGAAAAAAACAAAAAGAAGGAAGCAGGGAGAAAGGAATGAGAAGTAGAAAGCTGGAGTAATGAATATAAAAAGATATAAAGGACAAGAAAAGGACGGAAATGACTGAATACAAAAGTGCGATATAAAAGGATGTTGAAGACATTCTGTCCAGAGTGAGGCACAGTGATAAAGAGAGGGTGTCAAATCGATGATACCGTGTATAAAGAGGTTAATAGAGAGCATGAGCACGAATAGGGGAAGAAAAGGTAAATGAAAAGACAATTGACAATTGTATTTCCTCTACAGGATTATTTTAGCAGCTTGTCAAATGAATATTACAAGCCTGTGACTCTGTGACCTTAATCATGTACATCACTGAATAAATCAAAAAACATAATGAATATCATATGAATGTTTTGCACAAATTCTCCTCTAAGAAACTTTCATCATCAAAAACTTCTTCTGCTCTCTCATGTGTTAAAGGGACAGTTAGCCCCAAAAAACAAAAATTACATATCTTACCTTTCACCTTTTGTTCTATTTATCAATATACAATGGACAGGGTGTAGATATAGATATAGGTGATTTAGATATCTGCTGTAGATATCATGGAACTAGCTTTAGTCACTTTGCTTGTTGTGGTCAAGGCGCCAAAACCATCTTCTTAATTCCAAGGCCATCTCAGAGAGCACTTCATTACATTTTATCTACTGGAAGGGCATCTTGAGGGCGATTTATCATATAACCATAAGCACAGCACCACAGTGATTCTAAACCTTTTGCTTGCCAAGGAAACCTAATTGAAACATTACACAAGGTTTCACTTCCGGGATCCCACTTAAGCTAATTTCTATCGTATTACTATTTCAGTACATTAAAAGTATATATGAACATTTGGTCATTTAAAAATATCTTGTTCAGCGTTTGGTTGTACTAAAAGACACTCCAAGGAGTCGGCTGTTCAAGGAGTTTTATTTTAGATACACCCGTCATTGTGCCTCCTTGGTCAGCATATGATCTTTTCAAAAAACAATGATGGCGACGGATGTAAAGCAAGATGGGGAGAGATCCACTGACCTAAGAGGGGCAGTCCATTACATTTTCTCCACTGGAAGGGCACCCTATAGGGACACTTTGTCATGTTTTATCTTCCATTGGAGCACCCAAGAGGTCACTCTGCAGGGTCTTTTTTAACATGGGGGCACCTCCCCTGAGACCAACAGTGGATAAAAGTGACAGCGCGAGGAGTGAACATTAGGGCCGTCCATCTTGGTTGAGCTGTAATATTAACTAGCTCTGTTCAGCAAGCAGCATAAAACTATTCCTTCTGTTCAGTTTTTAATAGCTCCTACATGAAAATGCTCCCAACAAGGTCTGTGTACTAAGTTGAGTAACATGGAAACAGATGTTGCTGATGCACAAACTAGGGGCAAAAAACGGCTGATATGTCCAACACTTAGCAACTCACAGCGAAACAATCCAGTTTGATAAATGGAACTACAGGTCACAGAAAAACATGATTTTTTATAATTGGGAGTACAATGTGCCTTTAATGTTAATGTCATAAGCGGGAGCCATTATTTTTAATGTCTGCATACAGTGCAACTAAATCTGTTTTCTGCTGTGTTAACGGTCTTTTAACACCTCCATTATGATTCATTTTAAACAGCTCAGTTGCATAGCATTCCAGCATATCTGCTCTCCATATTTTACCTGTTTCTGTTGTCATGGAGTCAAATACAATGTCAAATCTAATTGAGTTGCAAAGCTGTTTTCACAAGCAGTTACAATTGGGGGCTAAGGCTGAGCCGCTACCATGCTTGTCAATAAAACCCCATTAAAATGAACACATCATAATTACTGCCTCTATTATCCTTCAAGATCTAGGACAGAGGCGCCTGCTTGTAATTGGCTGACTAACTACCCCATATGTGCATGGCCAATAGAAATAATTGTCCTTGTGTGTAACAGTGACATGTTAACAGAGTCATATCAGAGTTTGTGACTAAAACAATCAATTTCAAGGTGCTTCCAACCAACACAGTCCTATTTACAATTACTGGTTGAGCACACAGTGTGGCGCAAACATTATTAACAAACTGCTCCACGGTATATACAACACAGCTATGTTTATAGATTTACTCCAGCCAAGATGGGTTTAACAATTAGAATAAATACAGCTTCTCAGGTTGCTTTTTCTTTTCTTTTGTTTAATTGTGGAAAGTGAAAAGAGTCCCACCTGTTGTTTGCCTTGTTTGTAAGATGGTTTATCATTACACTAACCGCTTAGCAATCAGTAAACACTGACAGTTGTTTGTGTTGTTCAAAACACATTATGCACAATATTTGCCGAATCCTTGAAGAGACACACATCTGATAAACAAGCAACAGTGGACTCTTGTAGATATGACATCCCCAGAAATCTCGCCACATCTATAAGCCGCTTGAGCAGATTTGATTTATTCACCATCTCAACTTTGCGAGTGGTTGTGGCTTAGTTGCACTACTCCTGTTACCACACACATAAAAAAAAGAAGAGATTAAGAGACTAATGCTTTTAGAACAAAGTGGAGCTGCCGGTCTGTTGTGAGCTCTGACACGATGCTGTTTTAAATCTGCAGAAATGAAGAGCTTACAGAGGTAAGTTTGTAGTAATGCTCTCATCTCTTAAAGGAATTAACAGTCCTCATGATGAAGGGGAAAATTAATCTTTGATTAATAGTTTGGATAGGGCTATGCACAGATGTAGATAACATCTTTCTAATCTCTTCTTCTGATGTGTTACTCCCCCCACTTTTTTCTTCTCTTGTGTGTACAGAATAGCATGAAAAGGCAAGATGGATTGTCCGATGTTTGAAGATAGATTGTTTTGGAAGCCAGCTGCGAAACTGGGATGATGTCCTGCATAAGTTACATACTCAGATCAGACCCCAGCGCTTGCCAAAAAAGATGCGGTCCAATCCCTGTTCATCCCTCTCTTCCAAAAAGATTAGATCAGGGTTTCTTGATATTGAGTGCTCTTTCTTTTCCATGCTTTAAACAAAATCTTACTTTAAAGTTTTATCTTCAGGGACTGACCTTTCAACCACAGATTTTTTTTCTTGTTGCAGCCCTGTTATTCATTATCCCTTGCATTGACCCAGCCTGTGTCTTCAGAGTGTTTTTGCACCATTCATGTGACGTAAATGTGAAATCTTTGTTGAACATTTCTGCTTATGCAGGCTTTGGATAATCTTTTGATAAAATCAAATAAAAAAAAAGCAAACTGACATTTTCAAAAAACATCATTTTCTTCCCAAACAGGCTTTTGAATACATAGAAGTATTAGTAAGAGGTTCTCAAAGAGCTGAGGAATTACTGTAATTGTGCCACACTGGTGCCCGCCAAAGTAGGTTCCAGTTGTCTGCGTTAAACTTTGATTTGGTCCAATTACGGAGCTGAAAAATATATCAGCAGGGAGAGAAAAATATTTTCTCATTCCTCGCTGCTATTTTGATTATTGATCAGGCTTAGTTTTATTAACAGCGGTCTGAAGGGTGGCCAAACTGGTGTAAACAGAATGCCGTGTCAGTCAATAGTCACACTCATCAATAACTCTCAGAGAGCTTATGGTAGATCCTTTCTCCGCTTCCTCACATTCATTTCTGTTAGTCACTCTCTCTTTCTCTTTCTCTCTTTCTCTCTCTCTCTCTCTCTCTCTCTCTCACACACGCACTCTATTTCCCCTTTTTTCTGTCTCACCCTCCAGGCACTATTACACTGTGTAGACTGTAGATATTATACACTGTGCAGCTTAAGGCTTTCCTCAGTTAGATTTTAGATAATAATCAAATTAATTAGAGAACACAAGCTTCATGGCAATAAATAAACATTGCCATTATATATTTTTATAATTGCATTTGTCAGATAAAAACAAAACATTTTTTTTCAACTGTATGTGGCATGGCCATGTGGCCACAAGGTACATACACAGTAATTTACTATTGATCATCTGAACATTGGCTCAAAATGAACGCTGTTTATAATGTGCGTGTGTGAAGGAAAAGCAGAGCATGCCCCGTTTCTAAGTGTGTACATACTGCAGCTCAGTAAATGGGTGGCCGATGATGGAAGCTCATCAACGGAGTGATAATCTAATTACTGCTCCAGACTAAGATAGATGGAGCCACGTAGCAAAACACACAACTTTGTGAGATTTAATTTGTGCCGTAAAAGCTACACAAATAATTTAGGGCCTTGTGAGAGATATGAATTTTGATGCATGTATATTAGTTTGCGCAGCTCTCAAATGGGGTCTGTTACATAACTCACAGCATGCCAGCTTGTCGAGGCAAACTGAGAGTCTGTCGAAACAAACTGGGAGACAAATTGAGTGACGTTACTGCAGGATCTGATTAAAACCAAAGGAGAGCGACATTTTGAGAGTTATTGATGAGGGGTGACAGCTGTGATGGGTGCCAGTGACGGATACCACTCCCCCACCTCTGCTTTTGTGTTCGGCCTAAGTTCATTTGTCATCCGGCCTCTTTCTGTTTGAACAGGGTGGAACATTAGAGGCTTCACAAGAGCCGAGGGAGATGGAGGTAAAATCTTATTTGTATGGCAAGAAGCATGAGTGCATGTGAGCAAATCAATGCTGGTTTTGAAGATGCATAGCAATTATGATGGTTTCGTTCGAGAGCTGACAGTATTTTCATAAAATCTGACCTCTGGAAAGAGATGGCGGTGTGTCTTCTTTCCCAGATCTGCATTTTAGAATTACAATCTGTCAGCTGAAGGCATCAACCGTCTAAAAATTGAATTTTTAAAAATAAATTGTGACCCAGAGAGGTCATTTTAAGCAATCCTTGTAATTACAAATTACAATTCGTTATGTGCCGTGGGGGCCTTGTGACATGGCTGCTGTAAAGCGGTTCCAAGGCAGTGGACCACCTCCCCCTTTTCTCACTGTGCTGGAACAGAACTGCCTTAGAACAGTTGTGAGTCTTGTAATTTATGGACTTCACTTCGCAGGTCTTTTGCACTAATTAATTAAAGTAGATGTGGCTAAATGAGAATGTTAATATGTTGTAATATTCTGATACCGTAGTTTTCTGGTCTGAAATAATGAAGAAAAAGTGGAATATGTAATGCAGTGGGCAATAGGTCTAATTGAAAATGTCATATAAAAATATCTGAAGCTTTTGCTAAAGCAACATATTTTTGAGTGTGATTGTATTTTTATCTTTGCAGACACTTCTCCCTCAATATTTATTGTGAGGCAATTTATTTGTAATAAGGCAAAAGCTGCATTGGGTACCAATTTTTATTAAATATATTCTTTGGAAGTCATAAAATATGTTTAAAGAGCGTTATATGTGTAAAGTTTTGATGAAATATTCAGGAAAATGCAAAGTTGCTTTAAATTGCAGATGTAATATGGAAATTTACACAAACCAAGTCCACCTTATGAGGTCTTCCCCAGTTTTTCATTCACCTATTACATACTGTAATGTATGACTGATATATGAAAAGTTACATATTAAAACAAAAATGTTAAAAAATCTATCATTGCATTGAAACTGCGATCAAACTAAATGTGAAATGACCTCAGATTTGTACATAGCTCGCTGTGGTCCTGAGCAGTGAATCCAAGGCGAGTAAAAATAAGGCCAATAAATACATTTTGAAAGTTGTGTTTACAAGCTGAAGATGGAATAGTATCTTTTCAGTGTAAAAGCCTATTGTATTTTTCAAATGATTTTCTGTGCAAGGTAAAAAAGTTGAGAAGAGGTCTGGCCCACAAGACTCCCTGCAGTTGCTCATCTTTCGAGGTTGGTGTTAAAAATGCTTGAATCACAAGACATTTGAGCTGCAGAAGCCAAAAAGCTTTTTTCACTTTCTTTCTCTGGCCAAAAATCACAAGGTATTGATAAAGTTAAAATATTTTGTATCGCAGCACACTCTACTGCCTCTCATGACCTGCTTTCTTGTGAGTTCACTCTAATCTTATTGATTACAATCAATTACAGCAGCCAGAGCTCAATTCATTTGTGAGTCAAAATAGGTAGAATTCAAAAACATTGTGCACAAAGTAGGGCTGTCAATCGATTCAAATATTTAATTGCCATTAATTGCATAATTGTCCATATTGAAGGTGCTGTATGCAATTCGGCAGATGGTTGATTGTTGAGTCTCATAATAAAATACTGATGCTTTGACACTGATACAACAATCAGCTACCTCCAGAATCTGATACCAACAAGATCTGCAACCTAAACGACCGAATAGACTCTTTGTCAATACCACCCATAACATGACTGTTTGTCAAAAGCGGCTCGTGGTACAGCTGAGCATTTTACACATACAGTTCAAGGTTGTAAAAAAAGTCTGCAGTTTCTGTGAAGTTATGTAACAAAAACACTGACCTAGTTTTAGGGCAAAAACATTTCCTCTTAACGTTATAAAATACACTTTAAACAGATTATGTAATAAATGTATGTAAAAAAAAAGTGGGAGTGAACAAATATGCTGGTTTTATGCCAATATGGAGTCTATGCATCTATTCATAGAACTAGAGTTACATCCAGTAACAACTGCTTCCAACTGCAGCTTAAATGATGTGTTTTTCACCCTTGGGTAACTGTGATAAGTGCAACCATAGTCTGTTTAAACTCCTCCACTACTTTCTAATTTCATGTGCACCCCCATCCTCCACAATGTTAACTGTCCTGCTGCAAGCAGGGTTTTCTGGTACTAACAGGACTGTCTGCATTAGCTCTTTTCCTTGCTAGCAAATGGTATTTAAGACTAGAGGTACTCTGGTGGTAACTCACTTCACACAGAGCTGCAAATAACTTCAGTCTGGTCGACAGACCCATCTGGCTGGGCTGTGTAGCTGAAATTGCAGTTCAAAATAGACTTTTGTTTATCCATCGTTTGCTAGCTGCATCCGACTTTGAGCAAAAACAAATGACGTTAATGCCTCAAAACAGTTAAAGGTGCGAAAACTAATTTGTTTTATTACCTCAATTACTTTGCCAGCCATAGCAAAAAATTTTCAGTTTTCTGTTAACATTTGAAACATTTTGTCTGATGCAACACAAAATGAGCAAAAAACTGTTCCACAATGGCAGAGCTCAAATTGCTACAACAAACATAGCAGGTGGGTAAAACGGTGAGCCATGCAGAGGTCAGGTGAGTGTGGGATTGCCTGCAGAACTCAAGGCCAACACAAATTCATCTTCCAGCTGATTTTCCCAGTGTTCTCACTCGCTCTCTTTCAGTCTACAATAGCAGCTGTTATTTTTTCTCTGACAGCTTTTCTTCTTCCAATTTTCCACTTTTTTTACACCTTCGTCTATTTCTCAATTGTCCACCTCCCTGCAGTTTTAATCCCTTCCCAGTGCCCTGTTGACAGGCTCAGAGAATATGATTCTGCCATGGAGACAACTGCTCATCCGCTGTCCTTCCCATATCCACTGCCCATCTCCCCCTCTCTCTTCTCCTGCTGCTTTCTCCATGGCCTCCGTTGCTGTGTTGACAGAAGCTTATTTTAGATGGAGTGTCCTTTTGCGTCATGTACCTTTCTCATCAGCGAGAACGAGTTTTTTCACGAACCCTACAAGGCCCTCTCACCCTCAGATTTATTGTCAGTGTGGAGGCTGAAGTTGACTGCCTCCTCTCTGTGATGTATTTTCATTGATGCCCTGAC
>CAFUXE010000790.1:356921-395487 GCA_903364295.1 Serranus cabrilla | reverse complement strand
GTCCAGGTCGGTCGTCACCTTTATAGGACTCTGTGACATCACACATACCTCTGGCTCCCAGCCAATCTGAGGCCACGGTTGTGTGAGCAGGAACTCATGTGGAGTGAGGGCTTACCACTTCCTGGTCAGAGAGGACCAGGGGGGAGGGGATACTGGAATTTCACACCTAGGTGTGACGTTCTGTGGTAGACCAAATCTTGCTTTGTTTAGTCACATGGATGGCTGAACAAATGAATGACCAATTCATTTGGCACATATGACGAGTCCCAACATGAGTGAGTGAAATAAGTTGTGTTTAGACTTTGAAAGAGGTAAAATTAGAAGACATGGTTATGTTAATCTGGGAAGACAGTTCCAGTATCCTCTCCCTTTACAATACAGCAGATATTCATCAGTGATTCACCACAGTACTGTCGACCTGAGTTCAACCTTGCTACATGTTTCTTTTTTGTAATGCTTTTCTTTCCAACCCTGTTTTTGGCAACCTCCTGCACATCCTCTCCTTTCTCCCCTCCACCTCCACTCTTGCTGCACCTTCTCCACTTGCTTTTCTTCTTCCTGTGACACTTTACCCCCATCTCTCATCATCTCCTTTACCTCTTCCTCACGTCTTCCTCGCATCCATTTGATGACTGCGTCCTTCACCTTGCCCTCATCTAGGGAGCAGATCAATAGAGGTTGAGCGAGGCCAAACATCACACTCTCAATGATTTCCTTTTTGCCTTGGATTCGGTTGCATGTGCGTGTACAGATTTGTGCACATTGATATATCTGCCTGCCAATGTTCTGTGAGCTAATTCAGGCTGAAAACAGTTATTTTTCTGAGAAACTCTCGTTGGTAAAATGTTGCCATATTCCAAGAACAATGGCATTAATGATGTCTCTGACATTATCGAGTTTTTTCTCTGTCCTTCTATTTTAATGCTTTCCATCTACCCATGGACTATTTTCATCTTTCGCTTAAGCAAAACTTTTAATTCAAACTGAACTGAACTGAAACAACCTCACAGCTCTGCCATGAAAGGGTATCGGAAACAGCCTCCGGTGGCTCACATTTATTAAGCTTTGTTTTATTCAATAACGGTCTGTTTAAGTGACTGAAATTGTCAGTCTGAAAAATTTTATTTGCATGTTTATCTATAATCAGATCTAAATGGTGGAAATCCTACCTAGAACACAATTATTATAGTTATAGAAAAATCTTACACAAAACTAAATAGTGCTGCAGCTAGTGGCCAAATTAAGTTGCCCTTTTACATATTGTGGTCAATCCAGTGAAGAGCTATCAAAATCTGTTTTCTTGGATATGAATAGTTGTACATGAGCCAATGCCATAGTATGTCATGCTAAACACTGCCACCAATTGATTAGCCAGTGTAAGTGTAAGACGAAACTCACAAAACCCCAAAGAGTCCTCCAACACATTCTCATTGCAACTTGTCAGATACCGACAATCACGTCACCGCCCTTGGTGTCCAATACTAACACACAAAGCCAGTTTGCGCTAGTTTAATGCATAGTGGTAGCCTGATGACGTCATACTTTCGATTCTGTTCAGAATGTGAGTCTGAAACTGATCCATTGGGCTGTGATTATGGGGCGTGTTTCAACTGAACCAGGAAAAAAAATGCCTCTTCGCTCAATTGGATAGATCAACAACCAACCAGAGCAGCGCAGGATGTGACGTATGTTAAGCGACGCGCAGTTGTTGTCACCAGAACTCAACTGCACGCACATTGGAAGAAGTAGAAGAAGATGAGTATAAACGATCTTTGCTGGTGTTTTAAAAATAATTTAAGGATACACGGAGTAGTTTCCAAAACGGTCCTCATTTTTGAGAGTAAAGGTAAATGTATGTACGAACAAGTCCTCCGTTTAGGATTAAAACTCAACAGACATCAAACAAATCGTATCGCATTTGTCGGTCCTGTGAGAACCCGCCCTGACAATTTCATTGGTCTGAGGAGACAGTACAGAGCATAGCAGCGCCACAACGGAGAAATGCCAGACTGGCTGCACCCGGGCTAGCATACTGGCTTTTCAAAATAACTTTCAGTGTTAAAGAATGGGGTTAGGCATCAAAACAGCTAAAAGCAACTAAAAGCAACTAAAAACAACACAAACGAAAGTCACTGGCTGAAAGTCTTTGTTTAGTTGATCCATCCACCAGCCTTCCCCTTGTTCCTATGCGGACCTTGTTGCTCTTTATACCTGATAACATTGCTTCCTCTGTTGTTTCTACACTCTGTAACATCAATTCTGTCTCGGTGCTGTTAATATTTACTAAGGCCAATAGGGCACAGCTAACTACATAAATAAACATGGGTAATAACAAGCTGCAAATGACTAATGGGGTAATTTCTGAGTTGAAGGGCCATCTAAAAAAGCAAGATGACTGACAAACAACCAGAAACAAAGTCAGCTCAGGAATATCTTGCCAATCCTTTTATATCAGGAGAACCTTGCAGGTACATAAAACTAGGTAACATCAAGTAACAAGGAATAATATGATTGATACAATTCTGAAATATTGATGTTATATTGGGAAGGAAATACAATATATGATCATATCATTCATGTCAGTTTTTTTTTACTTCAATGTGTGATAGATAGGCCTGTAGGAAAGTGGAGTGAATACCATTAAGCAAAATAAGGAGTGGCAGTTATGATGAATTTCTGCCAGCAGTTGTGACAGTAAAGCTGAAGATGCTGATGTATTAGAATATTTTAAAATATGGAAATATCAATGTGTCAATTAGGTTAATCAAGCATGTACATTATTTCACAGTTTTCACAAAACATATTGCTTATTTATTTATTTATTTATGTATTTATTATTAAACACATTTCTACATATTTCTGATTGTGGTCCACTAATTTCTTAGATTGCTAACTTTGTTTTTCACAAATAAAGTTCACACAACTAGATTTAGGTCAGGAGATTATTCACTGAAAACTAATTATAGTAACTTCTGAACCTTAGGAACAAGTATCACACTACACTTGGCGTGATATATAAAATGGAGCAGGATTCAGAAAGCATTGCTTCTCAAGTTTTCTCAGAAACTTTCCTTGGTAGCTAATCTATTTTCTAGTTAATCAGGAGCAGGTAGAGCGAGTGGTGAATGCATTCAGGTCTGTAACAAAAGGAGTAAAACTGTGGAATGGTAAATGTGAGGTTTGTGTACGTAGGTTCGGCTCTACATCTGAATCAGGTTGGTGCAGAATAATCCAAGTTTAGAGTTGAACTTAAATGTGACCAACATGAGTTGATAATGAGGCTATTCTAACTTATTTAACTCCAGTATAAATTCTGTGGGTTTTAAATATAGTGGATTTCTGAACATTTTACTGGTAGACATGCTGCTGGCTTACAACGTTCAACCAATAGTGAACAAACATTCTTGAGTAGATACACGCTGATCTTTATTCAAGTGTTATATTAATATTCATGATGACACCCGTGGACTACCGCTCAGCTGTATCACCTGCATTACTAAGGCCAACTGCAGGGTACATTTCTTGTTTCAGTGTTACACATACACGTAAGTTCACTTGCGTCAGTGAGCAAAGATCTATTATGCATGTACAGTATATACAAATCTAACTGCTACCTTTAAAAAAAAAAAATCAGTATATGTGGTCTGTTTTTATCTGTAAATACACAGTTTCTTGCCAAATATTAGTCAATACTTTTTGCAAAACTCTCCCATGGTATTCTTGTCTCAACATGGGGGAAATTGCTGTGCATTGTTGTGTTGTTCAGGAGTAAGGCATGGGAAGTAGGAGTTGCCACAGAAGATGAGTGTGAACACGAGCAGCAGGCCATGGCAGACTTTCAGAGAGGTGCTGTTGCACCCCCGCACTCTGCCAGAACATTCCTCATTTTCAGACCTAATTGAAAATAAACAGATCGCCTGGGACTGGAGTGTAAATCTGATGGGCTGGAAAAGTCCACTACCATTGGTAATGTTTAATCTTATTATGCTCCAGATCTGCAGCGAGATTAATTAACCCAATTAGACGTGAGCAAAAAGCATAGAAAAGTGAGCTCCAGCCTCACTTGTCTGTATCAAGCAGACAGTTATTATTTACACTGATCTCCCAACATAACATTTCTGCTTTGAGCTTTTCAGTTTTCTTTTTTCTTCCAAAGTCAGTATTGTACTACATGCTATTTTTCAGTTACTGCTGCAAACTTCTTTATTTATATTTACAACGCAAGATGCTGAGTTTTTCTTTATTCAAATTGAGGGTCTGAGATCAGAGAGTGTTGTATGCTATACGGATTGTAATTTGTGATCGGCTTGACTTGTGAAGACATATATGTATGTAATTGGGCATTGTTTGTATGCACATAGCCGGAATATAAATACAAATGCAGACATGCCTCCTCCGGCATGCACATACACTTCACAGCTTTCTTCCACTCCCACTGTTTTCAAGCTCTCACTAACATACTTTATGTAACCTGCCCACCTGATAAAAATAGTGCATTTCAATACAGCATTTTACAGGGATATCTGCCTGTGGAGATGGTGGACACCAAAGCGGAGCTAAAAGTAGAGTGAATATAGGGCTGTTTGCCAACATGATTACCTCAACAAGTTTGTAGTAATGTGTCACACCTCAATAATCAACTGGTTTACGTTACATTGCATCACATTACTGTATGTTACGTTTAAGCATGTGGACAAGCGACCATTGCTTTTGTTTTTTCTTGTGCGGACAGGCTTGTTACAGAGGCACAGCCCCGCACTGGGCTCATGTATATGCAGGACTTACAGTCATCTAGTGGCTGCCTTTACGGTAGAAATTTAGATACATCACAGCGGCTAATTATCACTGAGATAAATAAAACATATGACAGTGTGGATTTTTCCATTATTATGATCATTATTATTATTATTTTTATGACAATGCCTGTTATAATTGAGAACTGATTAAAATTCAATGATTGTATCTTAAGTAGGAGCTTTATATGACCTCCCCTGAAGAATGTTTAAAAAGCTGTGACCTTCCTCCCAGCAAATACATTTTAATGACAGAATAAATGATGAAATAGACCATGGGGATATTTTGCCAGCAGAGTTGCTAGATCAACCAGTATAGACTGTCTTAGTTGTGATGGATATATAATATAACTTGTATGTCATTGACAGATTTTTTATTTTTTTATTTACCCCTTTTGTGCTGGCTGTGTTTCGTAGTACACAGCTTGAATTGCTTTTATTTATTTAGTGCTATTTGATCTGTTTGTAAAGACGTTTTTTAACAGTTACAAAAAATGTTTTTCTACTTCTTCAAACAACCATACCCTCTCAAATCCAACATCAGAGAGTGCTGCCATTGATGATGAATCGCATCCAATACGCCCAAGTTACCATTACAAATGGCAGATTTATGTGCACCCATGGGTGCAGTTAATGTATACAGTGTAGAAAAGAAATACCGCACATTTTTTTTACTGGATTTGGTTTGTCTTAGTGATATCAACCAGATGATGGATTTGGCATGACAGCTACAGCCTTGAGGTATGTATAATCTTTATCTACATGTATTTGTATAATTACAGTGTTTCTTGTTTGTTTGTTTTTGAGAATGTGTGGGCTGTACTTTGCATTTTGATATCCTGATACGTTGTAACTTTTTGTCATGGTCTCTGTCACTTTAATCTGATATGCTGCATTGCCCTAGTTGTTTCTTGTTTTCCTGGAACCTGATTATATAAAAATAGGCGAATGACCACTGTTTTGTGATAAATTAATGTGATTAGAGTCAATTTAAACCAAAGTGTTGACCCAAATGGAAACAGACAAAGTGATTCGTGTGGGAGGTTTTCAAAGATTAATTTGGGTAGATTTAAAGTGTTCCCAGCATCAAAAGAATCATTTGATGTTCACATTAAGCTTATGCAGGCCTCTTTCAAAGAACACACTTTGACTTGTCACAGTAAGAAATAAAAAAAACACAGGTGTTACTAATAACATTAACTATGGCTCCATTTTAAGTCTCATGCACAAAATCAGGAGCCTGAAACTGCAGCAGCTAAATTAAATTCAGCCATCATTAATTTGATCATTTACACATGCTTTTCCTACTGTGACATGTCAAAATGTCTTCCTTGAAAAATACTTGAAAAAGATGAATTTAATGAGGAAATATGTTGTTTTTTTCATGCCCTCTAGAACAACATATTTTCCAATTTGATGCTCTATCAACATAATTTGTCTGTACTTTTCAAAACCGTTACAAATCAGTGTTCAAGAAGAAGCTGTTTTATGAGGTGAAAACACTGTGGTTAAAAATGTTGAGCACCAAAACAACTTTTGGTAAAGCTCATCAGTTTGGGTTCAAATTTGTACCGAGTTAAAAATAGGAAAACATTGGTGTGGGTTCATTAAGGTTAATAATAAACATGTGGTTAAGGTTATGGAACGGACATGGTCCTGCTTCAACAAAATAAAACACATTTAAAAAGACAAAACACAAACACAGTATGAAAACTTCTAACATAACAAGCAAGAGAGGCACAAACAGAGGTATTTTTACCTCTGCCAAGGAGGTTATGTTTTCCCCGGAGTTTGTTCGTTTGTCTGTCTGTCTGTCTGTAGCAACATAACTCGAGAATTTATAGACGAATTTGGATGAAATTTTCAGGAAATGTCCGCAATGATACCAGAAACAAGAGATTAAATTCTGCGGGTGATCTGTAGATGCTATCACGGATTACAACATTTGCTGTCTGACCACGCAAATATATTACCTGATGCCTAACTGACTGTTATAAATGCTGCACTGGTGCATCGGCCAGCACAGTTAGAATAGATTTATGAGTGAACATGTTACAAGTCCTGTTTGCAATGTGAGAACCAGCAATGATTTGGCCATGTCCCCACAAAACATTGCTAAAGACAACAAAGGAGATAGGCACACTATGACAGCTTCAATTAATGCACATGTTACTGTTGCTAGAATTGTGTAAGTTTCATTTAAATTGCTTTGATTACATTATAATCATTTGTCATACTATTTATTATTTAAATTCCAACTAAGTTTAAGATGTTAAACTGAGGGTGAAATGCATGCTTCTGCCCGGTCCAACATCATTTTTATTTCATGACAGATGTCATAAAATATACAGGCCAAAACTCAAGAGATGCTAGAAACTCAACCACTTTGAAGTGTATCCAAACATGACCTGTTCCCGCCCAATAGCGAGCCAGACAGCTCAAGCACGCTCTTGAAAACAAGATTTACAAAGGTTATCACGGCTTGGTCGTAAGTAATTGATGAGAAGCACAACATCTGACAGTCATTAGCAAAAAATGTAGCAACCTCTAAATTGTTTATTTTAAATAATTAATCATCTCATATTATGTAAGGATTGGTGATATTTTGATGGGAAAAAAGGCTGAATAGTAAGTGACCGTATTCCAGACATCCCTAGAAAAAAAAATTACATCATATTTGATGATTTCTTTTATGCATACATTTATGTAAAAAAAAAAAAATACTGAAGAAAGATGGATGAAAACAAAATAAAGAAACTGAAAACATTACATATCAAAGCGCCCTGCCTGTTTGGAATGACTTCAGACAACACTTTGGTTTCTCTTTAAAGTACAGCCCCAGGCCTCTCTTTAACTCTTTCCTGTAACTACTGATCCCATTCCAGTCGTCTCATGTTTCAGGATGCGAGTTGAGTGGGCTGAGGTCCTCAGCAAGGGTATTCTCCTTCACAGTGTTTTCCAACTCATCCTCTTGCATCATCATTATCATGGTAAATAATGCAACAGTTTGTTTCACCATATGACCTCCCTGCACTCTCTATCGCTCCTTTCTCTCCTTTCTTCTCTCACACAGTTTGGCGATAACAAAATAACCTGTTAATGCACACCTACAAAGATGTACCTCTTCTCTCATGGACCTGGTCATTTAATACATTGTGTAGCCCTTTTTACACATGCACGCGCAGGCCCACTCACATTAATGCAACCCACATACTGTAGTGGACTGATACTAGTACCAGTCATGATAACAATGATTAATGTGCTCATTCTCTCACATCTACTCTCACTGACTGAGTGCACTGATAATTGCCTGTTGCTGATACTGCCCTTCTCCAAATCTCAAATGTGTATATGTACAACCCACATGACAAAGAGTCTCTGGCCTTTAAAAAACAAGTGAACAAGGTAGTGAAATGCATCATGTACTCGGAGCAAAAATAAAAAATCCTTTGCCTTTCTGTGCATTTTTTCAATATTTTCATGGCTGTCTATGCCCCAGAATCTCCAACTGTGAATGCATTGCCTTTAACAAACACAAATATAAGCAGTAAACACTCATATATGCAGTAAAATGCGGTAATTTGATTCAGTTCACTAGTTCTGTTAATTAACAATGGCAAACTGTGTTATTTCAGTTTGAAACAATGATGTGTTATGAATATGCTAAAGCTGTTATTCTAGTCTGTTTCATAGAATTGCAAAACAGCAGATGAGGATAATGTGAACCGTGTATTAAGTGGCCTGTTACCTAAGACACTGATGGAAAAATGAGAGTTCATCAGGAATAAAATGGAGACATTTACAGCCATAACAAAAAAAAAATAATGACACAAAGTGCATTTTCCATCCACCTGTTTTAATGACATTTTTAACTGCATTTTAAATTTGCAACTGAAAACGTGGAGTGGAAACTTTCGTTAATAATCTGCAATAATAATTCTAGTCTTGATTGAGGTGGGAAAGTTGGTGTACTGATAAAAACAAACTGCTACCAACGTGACATAAAAATCATGATGTACAGTAAAAAATGTGCTGTGAATATAATCCTATACAGAGTAGTGTACAGTAGATGTGTGGGCTGATGTCTACCTCAAATAAACATAAATACCATCATTTCCTCCAATTTGTCATTGTTTAAAGTTTGACAGGTACTCTTGTAATTCCGTCATCTTTTTGCGCCCTCCGCCCGACCCTCCAACCCTCCTCCGCCCGACTGGACAGCAGAATTAGAGCCACAAGCTGTTTATCTCCATCTTGATTATCTCGATGTAAATGTGCATTAATTAGCATTTTTTTGGAAACCTGCAGACTGAAAATGCTGTTAAATTTTGTGTTGCATTTGGATGGGAACCTGGCTACAGATGTTATTCTCTGTTGAGTAAAATGATGTTTATGTCCTCTACAATGTCTGACCTTGACTACACTCATTTGTATTGGTGCAAAGTTTGTCACCAGAGAGTTATTTTCATATTGCTCTACTGGCAACCTAGGACAGGTGCGCCACCACTTCAACAACCAAACTAATAAAAGCATGTAAAAGCTTGATTCACAACCACTAAAGCTGTGGTAACCAACAGCATGAAGAGGCTGGTTGCTAATTTTGGTGCACAACAGACTCCTCATCTGAACCTGGAGGGTCAAACACATGGCTGAATCTCTCAGATGTTTCCTCTCATGGAGAAAATAGACCAAAAGCAAAATTACTTCTGCAGTCTAAAGTTAGTAAACCTCTTGCACTGATCTTTTACTGGTCAACCTAATGCAAGTAAGCAGGGAGGAGGCCAGAGCCAGAATTTCTCCATGAGGTATAGGAAGCATAGAGGTGGTTCCACTGAGACCGGTCTTCCCTCAAAAACGACCAAACTGTCCCTCTGGCAGCTGAAATAATAATGGACGGTGATATGTATAGATGGCGAAATCTGTGATCGGGGCGGGTGGGACAGATGGTGGAACAAATGTGGGGCTTTCACCCAGGGGTGAATGGGGTTCATGGCCCATGTAAAAACAGTGCAATAGGTTTTAAGGTAACTATGTCACTTCTGTTAGTCACGTCACCCTCGTAACTACTTCACTACATTTATTTAGTCTTTTATAACACCTTACCAGGAGGTTAAAGCCTAGATCAGTGGTTTTGTAGCTTAAATTAAAACAAACGGCAGCCTTTTTTACAACCGCGAGCCGTACGTGTATATATAATGTCGTGCGTGCTATTTTGAGAACGCTCTGCTCTGTACCACAAACCACAAAATCTACATATGGGTTGTTTTGACAAAAAAAGTTAAGGGTGGTATGGACAAACGACCTTTTCTGACGTTTAGGTTGGAGGTCTTGTTGTTCTATCTGCTCTCAAAGTTTGTTTTTTCATTGATAATTTTTGTATGTGGAGAATGATATTAAACAAAATATCTATCATAGCAGAATATGGTAAAATGGGTTTAAAATGTGTCTGTAAGTAAACTTTAAAGGCTTTCAAGTGAAGCTCAAGGTACGAAATTAATTAAAAATGTCATATTTCACATTACATTAACAGTTTTCATCAGCCATCCATCTCCTGTCTATACTCACTTGCACTTTGCATCACACACAGTCTTGAATAAGAGCTGTAGCTTGACCTGTACTGTGGCTTTAAGATGTGTCGGCCCATACATTCAACAGCACCTCTATTAAACCTGATGCCCCTGAGTGAGAAAGAACGATGATATTACAGGAGAATACAAAAACAGTGCTTAGTATTTAATCGTCAGTATTCACCCTGAACGTCTATATATCTATGTCGTTATGAGCTGAACTTTGCCTGTGCAATTTTCTCCTTTTCTTTCCTCTTCTGTTGCCGTTTCATCTTCATCATCTTCTACTGTATTTTCCATGTGATTAAATCCCCTGTGGTCATGCGCTTTGTAATGCCTTCTAATCACAAGCTCCATTGTGGAAAATTCGTCTTGAACTGCCATCTTAATTCCTTTCTGTCCATTGACTTTCATTTGACATTCATCCCTCTAGCTCTCCTCTGGCGCCGTCATGGCATGACTGTGCGGTGACAAACGGCATGGCTGGGGTAAGAGAAGGTTAAATGACTTGCCTCTAAGACAAGGAGTTCATCATTGCATCTGCTCTATAATGAAGGTAAAGGATTGCTGGCCTCTTTACCTCTGGGGGGAGAAAATTAGCACCTTCCAAGCGTTCTGCCATTTCAGGGAAAGCAACTAGCACTGCAATATGCTCCCTGGAGCCTTTTACATAATATTCTGATGATCTTATGAGGAGGAATATTAGTGTTTGGTTATTAAATTCAAATAAGCCAATGCAGTTCAACTTAGACAGAGGATATTGATAAAGGAGAATAATTGACCAGAGCCTGGTGAGCACACCTTAAATTTAATTGATTTTGAAAGTTTGCATTATGCTCTATTTTATGAAAAAGTGAGTTCTGACTGATTAAATCTGACCTAAGAGGCGAGGGCTGACCTACTTAATATTATATTTAATCCAAAAGAATTTGGCCTCTGGTGCTCGGGAGCTCTCTCATTATGGCACAATACAAATCATTTATATTGTATTGCAGAAGTTTCTGAAAAAAACATCAGTTTATGGAATAAAATTTATGCTGCCTATCCATCACTCTAAAGTTCTCTTGCTGTCATAACTCCTGTTTGCTGCCTCGAGTTTTCAGGATGACTTGTGTGGGAGAGCACACCAAACTTGGGTTGAGGATGTGAGCTACAGAATGTAAACTTTATTTGTTCTTCCTTAATGGTGCTACACAATGAGAGTTTTGGTAAATATTTCACAGCAACCATTCATACTTACAATACATAGTGTGAAGTGTACTATTCACAAATTGCTCAAATCTGATGAGATTGAAAACAGCAACAGCTGGTACACCAGGATCAGCTTCTTCATCCTTGTCTGCAGTTAAAATATAATATCGTCACCACATTTGTAGTCATAAATACACTTAGAAATTTGACATTATTATTGCTGCTGGTTACAAAAATAGCTTGTACTTTGTCCAAGTGGTGTTGCCGTACCCCATTAAAAAAAATTGTGCACCTGCAGTAGGCAGTCAATGTACAAACACCAGACTATTTCTCTAGTTATTGCTTTCAAAAGTGTTAAAAAGATTGAAACTAGAATATAATATGTTAAGAAAATTATAATTTTACTTTCCTTAACCTCTGTCATACACATTTTTTTTTGCCATTTTGTCAGATAGTGTTGCTTCATCATGGCCCTCGACGCCTCTTATCGCACATGGAACCTATTTGTGTTGAACATGTCTGGGACGGCGTGTCACTTTCCCTGAGTTACATGCATAGTGGCCTTTCAAATACACTTTCATGCTCACAGGAAACAGTTAACTTTTGGCAATGTAAACCCTTGTTATGATGAAAGAACAGGGCTGGACTTTAACAACAACCACTTAAACCTTTACATGAGCCAGAAATGTTGATTATATTTAAATTTTTATCATTTTTATCATCATTTCTCAAGGACAGCTCCAGCCTTGCATTGTCAAGTAACTCAGGCCTATATTTATTCTGGCAGGTTCTAAGCTATCCATTACTTGAATTGTAATTGGCTAATCAGTGGCAACAAGCCACAAAGCAACACTTCTATGAGGTATTTATCATAAGCTGGAAATCATTATGTATGATATTGTGAGGTATCTCTGCGGTACCACTATACCTTATTTACCTGCTTGTACCTGTATCCTAGCAACCTATTAATAGCCATCAGTTTGGCTCGACAATGTAGCCTTGCATCAGCAGTTTTTTTAGTGCAAGCGAAAATGGATTATAATGACATTGTCAGATTTACTGACTTTGAATTTCCAAACGAGTCTCTGATCGGTTGTAGAAAGTATTTAATGAAACATATGGAGTTTATTCCATTAGCATAATGCAATTCCAGTCAGAGTCGCTGGCTGTCGAACGTGTTGTCTCTCTAAGGAAGGCAGCGCCTCCCTTGTGTCCACCAGCCACACACAGTTTATGGTCAGCTACAATTCAGAGCCTGTCTGAAGTTTCTCTGAGATCATGTCTGTGAGTGGACGTAAAACAGGAACCTCTGGGGGGTTAGTGGCGAGATGGAGCAATATTTTCACTCATTGTGTTGAGACTTTAACTTTATTAAGCAACAACTGTATTTCCTCAGTATAATGTATGTTAACTTTCTCAATAGGCTGTCTGTGTCACAGCGATCTCAACAGCTAATTATAAATCTCACTAATGAAACTTCTGGAAAAGAGCAATGACACCCACAATGTCGTGTAGCACTGCCACACTCTAAAACACTCTCATATACAGGCTATTATGTATAAGTATCCCATTCTCCATTATCACAGTTATGTTACAGACCCTCAGCTTGCCTAATCAGTTAAAAAATATGATATTGTTCCTATAATTTACCACTTTTGCAAGCAAATAGGGGATCAGACATGACGCATCTTTTTCATAAGCAAATGCTAAGTGCAGCTGTAAGTGTCATGAGGACACAGAGAGCAGCAGTACAATGAGTGTTACATGGGTCTCATAACAAGGCAACACAGTGTTTGACAACCTAATTTAAAAGTGGTGCTTGTATAGATGTAAGAGGAAAACTTACAAAACCTAAACAGACACCAAGGGGAGGACAGTGCATGGAGCCTATCATACGTCAGAAACCATTGATCATTTCAGTCCATTCCCTCTAAGCAAATATCATAAGCATCTATCCCATCATGCATTGGGTGAAACAGGCCAAACTGTTGTCTTAAGAGACTTTTTAAGAAAAGTCAGACAAGGCTGAACTTGATACCTTCAAAACTCAAAGTTGTTGGCCTTCAGCCCCAAGCTCTTTGTAAACTGTACTTTTGTTTCCAGGTATAGGCCGTTTATTTTAAAGCAATACAGGTTAGCTACTAGCCTACCCTCAGCTAAATCACCTCACTGTCAGAGACTGCCGGAGAAGTTGGAACTTGTCTTCCTTTTCTTTTTCTTGGGGCTCCAGAAAGAAACATATGGTCAAGATATTTAATCATTTTGTCCCTACTGCTGACACCTGAATGACTTTCCATTGTTTTCTCTCTGTCTCCTTGATACAGTATGTCCTGGAGACACTTTCACTTTTTATAGCAGCAAGTGTTTGTCCCTAAAATAATGAAATATTATACATTAAGGTACCAATGCCATACTTTAGATAAACCTTTATATTACGTTTCATATTAAAACAAAGATGATTTATATGTCTGGCTTCATTTGCGACCAGCTGTTGTTCCTAAAAGCTATCTATTAAGTTAATTAATTGACGAGACATTTGCAATAAGCTTCTTACTCCCGTCCAATCACAGTTAATTTTGCTTTTGTCCTTGTAGTTTGAGCCCTGTACGCTGATGTAAGACGGAGTGCTTCCCACACATATACCTGCACGCTGCTGACATTCAAGGGATAGTTTAGATGTACTGAAGTGGGGTCACATGAAGTACTAATCTATAGTCAGTGTATTACCGACATTAAATGGCAGTTGGCACTAACCCAGTTTGGAGAAGCACGCAGGAGTCTTGGCACAGGAGCTAAGTTAAGTACCAATAAGGAAAGTTTGACTTTGCCTTTTTGAAGGGTTAGTTCTGATTCACCAAAGTTGCATAATAACACACACAAACACACTAACTGATTGAGGCAGCGGTAGACCTGCCAATTCAGCTTTCTAAGAGGTAAAATTACTGTTTTTGTCAAAGGAGTCTGAAGCATAGAACAGCTTCAGTTCCACCTGCTTCAAATCAGACAATGCTGTCTGATGCCAAGGTAAAGCCATGTAGATATTGACTGGGCCATGTTTAGGAGGTTAAATGCATTTTCCACAGTGATACTTAGCTTAGCTTCCATGCCAATACCCCACCCACTGGGGGTAATACTCAACTCCCAGCACCCCAATTCAAAATATTCTGAACTATCTCTTTAACCCTTTATATTTCCTCCCCCTTTCATAAAAAAAAAAATGGGGTTGAGCAATAGGAGCCCAATTTTTTTCACATATCTTAAGCTCAGAGATCAAGGGACCCCTTTAAAAATGACCATGTCAGTTTTTCCTCTCCCAAATTTAGCCAAACCTTGGAGCATTATTTTATTCCTTACATCTTCTAGTTTCATATGATACATATCTTAATGTATGATATCTTTCTATCGAGTATCTCTAAGCTTGGTAACTTTAAGACTGAGCCCACTTCAGCCTCTGAAAGAAGAAGTCGGCAAAAAGCTAAGAGGTTAAGGCTGGTAGCTCATAAAGCACAAGACTGCACATTTCGCTATTAGAACGAGGCCTTTCCTTAACCTCTACCTTTACAGGTTGCATAACCTTCTCAAAAGAGCAGAGAAGTGACACTACAGTGTGACATGGCAGAAAAACTTGAGATATTTAACTCGGAATGTTTACAAATTGCACGTCTCCACAGTGAAGTGCATCATTTGGAGTAGGCATCAAAAACCTGCAGCATCCAAACTGTAGAAAAGAACTGAAAAATGACGAGTGAATTTTTTTTTAAAGCATCCTGTCTCATTACAGTTTCAGCAAGGTTGATATCGTTAGTGTGTGTGTGTGTGTGCATTCCATGCCTGCAAATTAAGTCTATGAATTATTTAGCCTGCATGCTAGTCTTGAGGTGTAAAATCAGTCACGTTGACGCTTGATGTACTCAACTAACTTGAATTGTCACTGCTTCTCATTGTGTTGAACTACAAAAACAGCTGAATGACCACATGTGACCTGGCATCAGAACAGGCGCCTCAACTAATCCAGAAATCTATTCAACAAATATAACAGTATAACAATAAGCGTTCCAGTATAATTACTTGCAGAGGAATTCAATAGAGAATCAGTTTATCAAGATGGATGCTTCATTTGTTATTCTTTAGTGTTCCTTATATATTTTTTCTTTCAATTGTGCTCTGAATAATTTTCACTAGAGGCTTTTTTGAAGTATTGAAGGTGACTCTCAGAATTGATGTGTGAATGGGATCTTTGGCGGTAATAAACTGCTGTAGAATGATACGTCCTTTCTTGTTTGAAACTGTGTCTTCTGAAGCTTTTGTTGCGCCGCATCGAGGGAAAAGCAGAGAGACGACATGTTGATTAGACACGGCACGGTGAATCATATTGTTCAGCTATCTCCTAATGATGAGACTAAATATTAAGGGATTGATAAAACTAGTGCGGCAGGTTCCTTATTAGTGTTGTTGCCGGTTTTGAATTTTCATGACAAATTAATTCAGGTCATCTAGTTTCTCATATAATTAAAGTTAATCACTGAGATTAATTATAACAGAACCCCATTTATCAGAGTGATAATGTACGCCTGTGAATGCATCATATGTACAAATATTTTATGTAAATGCCGTATTTATCAGCCCTCCGGACAGAGAGGGAAACATTTGTGTGTCAAGTGTTTGCTTGATTAATCTCTAATCTTCGCAAGCTCATTCGCAAAATACAGAGTTCATTAACATACATTAGCACAGTTTATTTCAATAAAAGCACAGTTAATGTTCAGTGCATTCTATGATCAGTGACAAAATATCAATCATGTTAAGCTGTACTGCAGTGTGCTATAACAAATGGTCCAGAAGAGAGGCTTTTGCACAGGAAGTTATGTATATCAGTGAATTTAAATTTGAATGTGCTTGATTTTGTTATTGGAATCTCAGGATGGATCGGCCTATTTTGACAATTTAAGCTCTGATTTGTCCTTTACATGATTAAGATAGTGTTGAAAAAGATTTCAATGTGCACATCAGAGATACATTTGATGCCGGTTTGTACTCATGAACAAACACTTTATCTCTTAAACTTGATATTATATTCGTTAGAAGGGTCAAGGTAGGGGGTGGCAACTGGGGCTATGAATATAATCAAATTGTATTGGGACCAATCCTGGTGATGTATTATTCAAAGATTAACAGATTATTTGCAGATTTTTGCACATTAAGGGAAGAAAGTACAGCAAAGTGCTGCCCTTCAGACTCTTTGACTGGACCAGAAATTGTAGTTCTAATACTGAGAAATATCGCCACCTATAGGTTCACCCCTGCACTGTTATGGCGGGTTGTTCTATCCTACTAGTACTACTAATATTGCATTGCATAATGTTTCTTCTTTAAGTGCATTTCTCTTTATTTTCTTAAGAAAAGCTTCTAAAACCATGTTTAATTTCAAGCCACATATCAAATGATTAATGGATAGAAATATAGTATTTTCTTGTATTAAATAACTGCAACAACGCCTTACTTCTCTAACAATTTGCTACTTTTCCTCTAACTCCGAAAGAGTTCAAGAAACATCCAACTTTGTGGCTAGTGTCCGCAGTGGCTATTTGTGCTGTGGGCGTAGCAATTCTCTCATAAATCTCTCTTAAAAATGTGAGCCACAAGCAGTCAATAGACACCCACAGGCCTCAAACAAAGTGAGTTTGGTAGCTGATGTTACTTACTGGGAAATCAAGCATCTATCACAATCACAATTGTTTTAAGTTTTGTTGCTTTTCCTTCAATATTTGTGAATCTCTGGAAAGAAGTTTTGTGGAACTGACTGCTTGTGTTAATCTTTTTCAAAGTGAAATATTCAGGATCTATCACTGCTATTAATAATCTGTAAACACGTTTTACTCCGAACAAAAGTTACATCGGCAGACATTAAGTGAGGAAATTCTTCTCTTTTATCTGATTAATCGGAAACAATTCAGAGCAGCATTCGATCATGTGTGAAGGAGAGCTACGATTATGATGTGAAATATGTCCTTAGGGGCCACACAAACAGACTTATTGACTCTGGAGATGTGTGCAAAGCAACTTTAAACTGAATAATATGCCACTAAATGGACCAAACCAGGACGATAACTATGCCTCTACCCTAACAAATAAAACATTCATTTACACATTATTATGTTGTGGCTTAATGGTCCTGTGTTGGAGATGCTTGATGATGCGTGATTGATTATCATTTCATAAAGGTTATATGCTTAATTTGGAATGCTAGTCAGTCTCACTGACAAATGTCACTTGAGGCCCTTCATACACTGTGCAGTGACAGCATTTTATCCCATGGCACAGGGATGCTCACTATAGTCATTCATAGTCCCCTCACACAAAAAACTTCAATAAAAGGTTGTCTCTTAGTATTTACATTATTTATCCATGGGCTGTCACCTCTGAGGTCCAGATTGTTTTTCAGGCCCTCAAGCCACAACCAAGGGATTTCATTCATTTCAGCTCAAGGTGCAGTGGTGATAAAGTCCCTGGATACCACCTATATCTTAGGTTGTCAATGTTTCATGCCCAATATAAACGGAGCCAGGTGGTTCATTACATATCCTTATTTTGAACTAAAAGAAACTGTGCATGTATCCATCTATCCACTTGCGTTACCTTTTATATTATATCGTTTCATGTTGGCAAACTAAACTTATTTGATGTACCTACTGGGATCAAGTGTGAAGTAGGATGAATAATAACTAATTATGTTTGTCCAAAACATTCTCATCCCAACTCATCATACACCAACGCCTTGTTACGGCCCTCAGGGTGTGAAACACACACACACACAGAACCCCTTTGCTTCAGTTTCAGATGAGTTGGGGACTGTGTGCCACTTTCTGCTATTTATATGCATAGTGGCTTTTCAAAATAAAACAGTTAGCTTTTTTAAAAATGTAATTACTTCAGCACTTAACAATGGCAGTAATCAGTTGTTATTTTCTGTGATTACCATATGTGATATTTTAATGAAAAGCTAAAGGAAAGCAAAAATGAATCAGAAATGAGGCCATTTGTTCAAACGATCATTTTGAATTCTGTATTGTAAGTAAGTATAAATTGTGAGACAATAGATTCAGATGTTTTAGGGAAAATAGGTTGAGCCCACTGTCTTTGTTGATCGCTCTAATCATGTATTTTTATCCAGAAGCTACTAATACACTGCAATTCATTCAGTAATTTTGGATTTGACATGAGGCCATTGTTCAGTCACTCCCCCCTAAAATGGTTTCTGGTTGAGTTCACACTTCACCCATCTGGCCTCCTCTGGGAGCTCCCCGTGGTGCTCAGGTCTCACTTTCATGAGCTGTATGAGCCCACTGAAGAGATTCTCCTTAAGTTGTTCTCTTTGAAGAGCGCCTGAATGCTGGCTCCAACTTTGACAAAGCAAGTTAGTCATCTGTGCACATGGCGCAACAGACTCCGGTTGAGGGAAGAGCTAAATCTGGGTGCAGTGATAAAAGTAGCTTACTGCCACCTCTTTGCTTCAGTGTGAATGAAGGCTTAGAGCTGGGTGGGCACATTTATCCTCATGAGGTTCTGTGGGACCGATACTGTATGTCTGGTGCAACCCCTTCTCTCTCCTCAGTTGAGTATGGATGAGTGTTGTGTGCCAACTGTGCAAGATCAGTCAGGCTGTATTAAGTGTGCCCCATCTGCCTTTTTCTCCAAGGTATGGAGGCGGACCAGCTCCTGCGTCATGAGCTTCATCGCCATTCCTCGCTGTGCTGGTGTCACAACAGGGGATCGTGGCAGGAACCATTAGAGGGAAACAGTGTGACGAAGATCAAAGATTACACACTGAAACCCGAGTTCTATCAGGACAGTAAATCTCTCCAACCTCAAACCAGCTGGAGTGGCATACTTGAGGAGTGACAAACACGACAACAAGATCTCCAACCTAACAGTCAGAACAGACCGCTTGCCAATACCGCTTGTCAATAGCAACCATAATAACCAATAGGAACGTTTGTCAAAATTACCCACATGAGCGTTTCATGGTTCTCGGTACAACAGAGCATTCTAAAAATAGCACACATGGCAATATACAAACACGTACGGTTGGTGTTTCTATGAATAAAGGCTATTTAACCACTGATCTAGGTTTAGGGCAAAAAACTTCCCAGTTAGGCGTTATTAAAGACAGTTTAAAAGGTAAATAAATGTAATGTGCCGGCAGTGAGCCACAGAAGTAATGCAAAAAAGAGTAAGTTAGGTAAAAAAAAACGTGATTCACAAAGCATGAGCCAAGTAAGTAATGTAAAAAGTAATTTACTTTTGTTTTAACATGGGACATGAACCCCGTTCTCCTGGGTGAAAGTCCACCTTTTCTTCAACCCAGGACTGTCTAAAACATAAATATGAGTCATATTTTGCTGCCTCTACAAGCGCCCTATGTTATCTCAACATGACACTATGCAGTACTGGGTCAGGTACTGGTATTTTGCAAAGAGCATTCAAGCCAGCAGAGTTTCTTCTTCTCAGAGCCTGCTGAGAGGGATTTACCTAGCTCATATTAGAGTGCATAACCCTCTCTCTATTTTTACATTAAAGTCACCCTACATAAACGTCCTGCCATTATTTACCCTCATTTACAGTGAATAACTAATGGCTGCATGCTTTACCACATGACTACTGCGGCATGCTGCAGGCAGCGGCCACATGCAATATGCTAAGACATTGCAGTAAGCCACAGAACCTGTTAAAGAGTAGTTTCAAGGACAGCGATGATTGACCAAATTGGAAGTGGGAGCATTTATTATCCCATCGGACAAAATATTCATACACTTGAAAATTCCACATTAAACGTTTAGGTGTATTAAAATAACTAAAGTATAGTTTCATTTCTTTACACAGCAGCCTTTCATTACTTCCCAAAGCAGCAGAAAAGACACTGTTTAATGTATCCCTGTGTCTGTGAATGTCCCAGAGGCACAGGGAGAGTACAGAGGCCATCACTTATTACTTGGCAAAAGACAGGGTTCCCATCAATGCTGCGCGCAACGGGGGTTTAAAGAAAATGATTAATACCCTTAACAAATGTTATATAATCCCCTCTTGCAATTGTTTCTCAAAAGCTGCGCTGCGTGTTCTGTGTACCAAATGTGGAAGGAGAATTCAAAGAAGAAAGCAGAATATTTTTTCTTTACTACAGAGCCTTATATGAACCTTACACTTCATTATATCAGTGGTGACTTAACAATGAGAAGTTTGCAAGGTTTTTTTTTTCCTCCTCTCAAGAGAACAGCGGAGAGACTATTGCACAGGGACTGAGGGAGGTTTTGGCATGGATTGTGCAGGAGGAAAAGATGGTCTGCATTAATGGTTTGGACTCAGGTTTGTCTAACATTGTGATGGAAGCTTTCCTTATTGTTTCTGCAAGACGAGTCATTTGGACACTGTAGCAGGAAATAAATTACATCCCGTTAAATTATTTTGTGGACATGCAGAATAACCTATATGTGAGTTAAGTGTCTGTACACATAAGATTTAACTTTAACCTACAAACCTGTCTCCACAGGCTCATGAATATTAAATGGCAAGTCAAGTTTCCTGACACAGATGTCCCTGTTCATGCTCATATGTTGTGCATCCATATGCTGCAGATGTCACAGGTCAGACTGGCTGGACAGATACACCATGTGAGCACCACCCACAAAAAGCTGCTCGACAGTAAGTTAGTTTTGGACAAAAGAAATGAAAAATGTAGGTGCATGCAGGTTAAAGACAGCTCGAAACATTTACTGAAAAGCCCGGGAGTTGCTGCTGATTCATGAAAAGACAAAGAAAAAGGTTCAGATCCAGCTATGTAGTTAAACATCATCGACAACATTGTTTTGAAAGATGTCTTTTGTTTGATTTGCAGAGTCCTTTCTAAATGGGTCAAGTTGTTTCTCCTTTTAAGTTTGTTGTTTTCATAAGAAGCCAAGAAAGTAAAAACTACCCTGGGCATCCATGTCTGGCTGCTGGTATGCTCAGTATTGACATGTCTTCCACTTCAACTACCTGTGTCTGGCCATGAAAAAGGAATAAATACACTTGGGATGGTAACTAATTCGATGCAGCAGTGACAGGTGAATGCAGAATTGCACACGGGGAATACATCTGGGAAAACATAGAGAGAGACCAGAAAATAGAAGCCAGTGTGGCTGCCTCCACAGCCATGACACTTCTGCCGCAAGAACAAACTAGTAGAACTTCATTGCTGCCTCAAAATAACCTTTGCAGCAAAGAAGACTCTGTAGTTTGGTGGCCAGAACACTCAGGACAGTATCCTTTCATGTCTTCAAAACAGCTTTATGCCCGTGATCATAAAACCTGAAGAAATGGCCACATTACCCCTGTGTAAATCCAATCAGTTTGGGCTATATCTTAATACATTCTCTGTTTTCAATATATATTTTTAACGCTGTTATCTCAAGATCATGAGCTAATTATTATCTTAGCCTAAGAAATTAAGCATTATTTCTCAAGATAATTACCGGTAGCTTGTAATCATGAGAAAACAAAAGGGTTTTTTTTCTTTTACTTCTCATAATGTTTATCAGAGATCAGGAGTGCCATGCCGTCATGCACTGTGGTCCTGCCAGCCACCAATCGCATCTCTGTGATCAAATAAGCTCACAGTAAATGCTTTGAAACTGCCCTGATCGAGCTGACAGTGATGGGATTTGTGAAGTTCACAGAGGGATGCACATCTGACTTTGTCCAATGTTCAAAATAAGTTGTTAAAAAGGGTATGTGCAAAATAAATTGTGAGGGAAATGTCGTTATTCTTTAATTTTTGGCAATAATTTAAGCCAATGATTGATGCATTTGAACTGTAGATACTCTGATGACACAGCAACACAAATCAAGCATGAGAAATTTTCCAAAGTAAAAGTCAGACAATTTACTATGAAATATTTATTTTCAGATTTGTCACTTAAAGGTAGAATGTGGGACATTTACTTTGGTTAACTAACTGGTGACTGATAAAGTGAAAGTTCTTGTTTTCCTTTCTTGACTTGATATTGTGTCTGTATGTAGTCGTCTGAAATATATCTGTCAGAATTGATTCTTTTTTCCAGCAACCCCAAAATCAATGAAGATATTCTGCCTAAACTGCTGTGGTATTCCCTTTTAAATATGTATGTATACCATTTGTTAGTAGTCACATGTATATCCTCCTGCTAAGTTCACCAAGTCCGTCGCTGTCAGCTTGATGTGGGCCATTTGAATGCATTTGCCATGAGCTGACTTGATAATGGAGATGAGGGTGACAGCTGACTTAATGTGCATGAAGGCACGGCACTCCCGATCTTAAATAAACATTTTAAGTAATAAGGGGAAGCAACCTTTTGTTTTCTCATGATAATGACTTTATTATCGCATCATCTTGAGATAACAAAACCTAATTTTCTCAAGATAATGAAATAATTAACTCCTGATCTCAATAAAACAGCAATTAAAAAATATAATTACAAGCACGGTTGTTCTCCGCTTCTGTACATTTCTATGTATTGTGCACTATTTTGGGCAAAATAAATAACATAAGATAGCAAACTCAGACCCTGGTTGGGAGCAGGGCTGGACTGCATCTAGAAAATGTTCCAGACTTCAACCAGGAGCAGCCGACCACAACTGGTGTGCAGATCTTAAACAGACGGTGGCAGGTTTGTCCTTATTCAAATATCTTGCAATAAATTTGGTACTACTTACAAAATCAGGACAGCTCTGTATTTATTCCTCTTTAGTCTAAAAAGTTTGGAGAGGAATGGCAAAACTTTCATTGGCAGAGCCACAATTTTGAGACGGCTGTGTCCAAGCCAATTTCACTTTTACCAGACTTAGTAATATTGTCTAAGGATCATTTTCAAAGCATGTGTGTATATATGGTATGCGTGTGTATGTGCTTGTGTGTGTGTGTGTCTCTGTGTGTCTGCGCGCATTCAAGCACACTAATATTGGAAGCTGTTCTTTTTGGAAAGCTGCCAGTCGAGAGACAGCCAACACAGCACGGGGAAGATGGAGAGAAGAACAAAGTAAACAGGGTACATACACTGGAGAGAACCGTGACGCCAGAGCAGCATTAGGACACACACTCACCTACACAAACACACACAGGAATTCACACACATACATGCATGCATCTCCCCTAGCAAGGAAACACATGTTCCTATATCGGGCACAATTCTTTCACCTTCCTTGCTCTCTTATTGTCTCTCTTACATAGAGGGGGAGATTTATTGCTGCACCACTGTTTCATAGAGCACAGCCTTTGATCTTTAGCTACTTTATCTTTTGAAGTACACAACTCAGCTGTCAGTCAGAAACACACAGGCAACAGTGATTCGGGTGAAAAGGAGATTTGATGGATTATCAGGGCAGTTGTAAATGAAATGAACAAGCCAAATAGACTGACAAGATGATTTCTCCATGTGTGAACGGCAGGAAACAAATGATTGCAAGCATAGAAACAACTGGCAACCTTTAAAGGCAACCCAGTCACCAGCCACCAGAAGAAAATAATGGCACTGTACATTTCTGCAGGTTGAATCTCAATGTTTCTGAACTGCTGCAACCGTCTCACATACAGATCCTTATCAGGACCCCTTTGTGTTAGATTTAGGCAAAAAACTTTATGCAACAAAATCTACCTTTTTAGGGTTCAAAGAACATGGTTTGGGTTACAACAAGTACGCTTGTTACTTAACTTAAGCTTCACATTTCACATGGGACGTAATTATTGCTGTTGTGGTCTCAAGTTTAGTGTTTGCCCCACCTATACACGCAAACTTCCTTCGTCTGTGGATTTGTGCAGACTTGTCTCCTCTCAAAAACGTCAATATAGGGCTTTTGTACAGGCAGCAAATTATGACTCGTATTTAAGATTTAGACTATCCTCTACAACAATCTTGCTGATGTGTTTATGATTGTTGTAGATTTTAAAAGCATGATTTTCACGCAGGAAAATGGGGTTCTTTAACGTAACTTACATGTTTTACATAACATGGCACATGTTTTGTGAGGCATGTTTTTTCTTACATGTTTTATATAACTTAGGTATTTTACTCAAGTAACTACTTCACTTCTGGCATTTATGTACATTGTTTTTTAAAAGGTCTTTTATGACGTTTAACCAGGAAGTTAGAACACACCACTGTACCGTGAGCCGCTTTTGACAGATGCGTGGGTGGTATTGACAAACCACGAGCCTATTCTGTCGTTTAGGTTGAATTTGTGACACTTTTTATCACCTTACCTGCTCTAATCAACTTGTATTAATCTTATGTTAAAGCAGATGGTTTTACACTGGAGTTATCTGTGGTTTGCAGAAACGTACAATGCCAACATATTTTTCTGGTGACTGGGCTGTTAAATACATCTCTGACAGATGGATGTGAGTAGATGAGATGTGGAGAGATTAAGGATCACAAAGTGATAGCAGCATAAATAGTCTAGTATATGCATACATAGAGAACACTCAGTTATCAGAGGCATGATGTCAGGCAGGTAGATTTCATGCTCTAGCAATGCCAGAATCTTTTTCCAGAAAAATAAAAAACACAAGAGTTGATCAGTCATTGAGCTGCAGTTGTGAGCATGAATAGTCGATAGCATGTGGGAAACAGACAAATAAATCAGCTTGGCAACAAAAACACATGGGGGATGAGAGGAGAGGAAGAGAGAGTTGCCAGAGGTGGGTGCTCGACCTTATTGAATGCAGGTAGACCAGGCTCAAACATCAAAAAAGAGGTGGAGGATATGGAGGAGTGAAGATTTTACTCTCCTTTCGAAACCGCTGACAGACAGAGAGACAAACCGCTTAATAATTCAACATTCATTCTCCATCCATGGTCTCTCCATGGACATCATTTTAAACCAGGTTCTTTTGTACCTATCTTTTTTGAACGCTTTCTCCTTGCTTATCTGCTTTTCCACAAGTGAGAAACCAAACCAGGACAGGTTCTGTGACAATACATGGTCATTTTGGAGGGGCAATCCCAAACTGCCCTAATCCTTGGGTTTCAACCTCAATGGATGACCATATCACCTTAAAAATGTAATGCAACTCCTGTCTATACATGCTCTATCTGGAAATGGATTTATAGACTAAAGAGCTGAACTGATAATAAGATTAGGAGCAAATAAGTTGATCAGTTCAGCATTTTAATCATAATTTATAGCTATTTGCATATATCAAACACCAGACTCTCACTTTTAAGAAGTGATGATTTTGTTTGTTGGGTAGCACCTGTGAAGCTGACAATGATTCTGTGCAACAGTACAACAGGTGGCAACACATTTCGTGTTAACCAACTTTATTGCACAATTTCCGAATAAATTGGTGGATAAGAGACGAGCCGCCGACATGTGTGGAAAATGTCATGGGGTTGCAGGTTTTCTTTCCATCATCCTCAATTTTCAGAGTCAACATTGATTGTATTCCTCCTTAGCAACACACCCTGCTTCTTTAATTGGTGCTTGAGCATCCTCTTTCCTCTCTCCTCAGCACCTGTTAATGTTGCTGTGACAGTTTGCTGTTTGATTTCAATGAATTACTACACTATGATTGACAATTTGATGGGCCCTGTAATAGATTGCCTGGTATGCTCAGCCACCAAGTAAATAATAGAGATGGTGACAGGGGACTGGGGTCTGTCATGTCTATTCATTATGGAAACACACATTTTCATTACTTACATTCTCTTTATTAAGGTTCATTTAGTTTTATCCTGTACTTTTTCTAAGATTGGCTGTGGCCCGAATAGTGGCCACTGTGGATTGTAGGGACACACTGTGAGCCTGGAAAAATAATCTGTGACCTGCTGGCACAAAGATTACCAACAACTCTTTATAAGTGTGTAAAAGATCAATACCGTAGTCTTTGCCAAACATTTCAAACTTTGGCACGAATTACATTGATTTGTTTTTAAAAATTAGAAACCCCTATACAGAGTGGACATATTGGAGTTCATGTAAATGACCAACCAAAACAATGAGCTGAAAGATGCTAAAAAAACAAAACTGTGTAGTCAAGAACCTTTCAAGAGAAACAGATTTTCTCTGGAATTTCTTTTGTTGTTGATGCACCCTTAACTAAAGGTACAAAATAAATTCAGTTGTGGGCACAAATGGGTTAAGGGGGTCTTTCTGTACCGTCTTTGATTCAGAATTGAATGCTGCATCTCTAATGTGTTTAAAATAAGTTTGGCTGCATTGCTTTCAGCCCCCAATCTGCCTTTGTTTTACATGAAAATTAGTGAAAGTTGAGTTTTAAAAATATTTCTCAAATATAAAACTACAGGCTATTATTCTTATTGTCAAACAATGTTTTATGAAGCCATTTGTTGCCATCTGGCAAACCATGTTTGTGGTTATGGTTGAGATAAAATATGAATCTCCAATTTTTATGAATACACAAGTTTATTGAATTAGAAAAAAAGCAGAGGAATAGTAGGAGAACGTTTTAATCCGCAGCAACACTTTTAGAGTTGCTAGAATATATACTCTCTACTCTCTCTCTGGTTGAGACCTGAAAACATACATTAAAAAATGTATTAATTAATTAAAAAACTACAAAGAATAGTGGCAGAAGGCAGTGTCTCCTCAGAGAAAGATACTGGCATACATGAATACCAATGTGTCATATGTTATGTTTGAATTTAATGGTTACCTTTATGCTTTCAAAGGGAGAGTTTCGCCTTTAAGAGCCGTCTTTGAAACAGTTATTTTTTAGTACATTCTTATTATTGTAGGGTAAAATGCACTTTAATTGCACGGTTAATCAAAAGCCAAATGTTTCCACCAAGGCCACTAAACAGTATGGGAAGTAACACAGGAAGTGTGTGGATGATATAGAATATTAATAAAGGGTTAGGATGAAAGTGTGAGAAGCGGATCCAATTTCATGGATGTATCACTCTAAAAATGCTGGGGCATGTCTGGCTGATCATTCCCTATTATTGCACTGCTTTTGAGCTGAAGGAAAACGACTGTATTTCTAATAAACTCAAATGTGGATTAGACACAGCAGAATGGATCATATTGTGTTGGTTTTGTATGAAATAATGAAAGTGTAATCATTCATTGAGGAGGAATGTAAACAGAGAAACTGACTTTGAGAAGTATTTTCCGAGGACAAGTGGCATAACTTACAAGATCATGTTGTACGCCTGATGATGTAACCCTTTCTCCTTGGCTTAAGAAATATATGGGTAGAAAGTTCTAAAGGAAAAATGGCGATCACTCGGCTCAAAGTCACGCCGTTCACAGATATCCATTTTAGAAGAAAAGGGGACAACATTAACTATTATGTCAGGTCATCAAATCTTACATCACTCCTTGTAATGGTTCCATGTTATCATCTTAATCGATCAAACCGCTGATAAAATGGAGTTACTTCAGGTAATACTTTGAAACTCTGTTCCATCACAGTCTGCACTTCATGCAGCGACAGGAAGCAGCACGGTGGCAATGAAGGTGCTGGCAGAGGACTAGAGCAGATTATCATGGAGTCCATGAACGTCAGTAACTGCTTCCGAAATTATATGAAACTTTTTTGAAAAACAGGAAACCCATCTTTGGAGATGAAGATGGGCTCAGTTTCTTTTCAGCTGGCTCCATAACACAAGTAATACTCTAGTATGTATGGACTGCACTGGCTACAACTCTGTGGATTGTAATACAGACTATACCACTACATGTTTCTGCCAGCTAGTTTGGATGCGCTGCATTGTTTTTGTGATAAACCTTGGGGCTTTATTTTCCTCAGCCAAGTCACCATCTAATGCATCCTTGATGTTTTCTGGCTGGCACGTTCACTTTATCTGTAACTGTTCTCCGTCTTTGGCATTCTTCCTTTTGGATTTGTATTTTGAAATGTTGCATATGAGATATTTAAGCTCAAGGGCTCTCTATACATTCCCCACACCAGTTTGGCTCTCACCCACCCACACATTATATACTATGTTATGCATTGTCTAATAAAAGTACAATTCTAACTCCATGTCTGCAATGAAAACAACCACTTGGGCTTTAATGAGATTAAATCACTGAAACTCAGATACATCTGCACTTGCTGACGTTATACAATGGTTTGCATGTATTAATACAGTAAATAGTATTTAAATGATGTGAGAAAAACATAAAGGGGTCGTGCAAAGGCCTGAATTCTCTTGAAGCAGCATTAACAGGTGTGCGTGGCCATTTAGGGGCAACAGAACAAGTTGTTCACACATCACTGACAAATGATGACCTTATAAAGTAACGATCAAGTAAGCAGTAGTTGCCTAGTTACACATCCAGCAGACAAGTAGAAACATTAGCAGCAGTTTTCTTTGTGTCAACCTGGCAAATGTAAGTCTCATATTCTCACTCTTTTTTACTGTTTTTGGCATGAAGAAGGTATCTCCTGGGAAATCCGGGAACCTTAAAATGACTGAAAGGATGTTGTTCTAAGAATCTCTTTTTTGTTTCCACACTGCAAGAACTAGGAACGATCGTAGATCCAAAAAAGTCCAGCAACGATCCCAGCACAAGAGAAACCATGAGTGACTTAAGTGATTGGTCCAGAGATGTGGTCAAACATAGTGATGCAGCCCCGTCACCAGTGTATACAACTCCTGGTACAGGACCTCATGATATCACGGATAGACTACTGCCAATCTTTACTGGCAGGTCTCCCTGCATGATCCTTCAAGCTTCTGCAGATGATCCCGAATGTGGCGTTGCTGGTCTTCAACGAGCCCAAAAGAGCACATGTCACTCTATTACTCACATCTCTGCACAGGCTCCCAGTTGGAGCCCGTATTGAATTCAAAACCCTGTCTCTTGCCTGCAGCACAGCTCCCGCCTACCTGAACTCCTTTATTCAGGTCCACACACCCTCCTGCTCACTACACTCTTCCAGTGAAAGGCGTCTGGCTCCTCCGCCGCTGCAGGGCAACGAACTTCCAAATCCGATCGAGTGAATCCCTCTCAATCTTCAGGAAGAGACTAAAAACCAACTCTTCACTGAACACCTTCACACATAATATAGAGGGATGAAAAAAAATGCACTGTCTTCCAGCACCTACATCCTATTGGAATCAAGTCATGGATACTAATTCATGTGTCGTCTTCTTGATCGTTGCTTGTGTTGTATGAGCTCTCTTTCTCTTTGGATGAAAGCATCTGCTAAATTAAATTGTAGAATTGTAGAATAGTATACAGCAGATCCCACAAAGCAGAAACTACTGCTTATAATAAAAAAGATAAAACAGAAGAAAAACCCACAATTGGACCGACAGTGAAGTCCATCAGGGAAAATACTATGTTATTTTGACAATCCCCAGCAGGGTCGCTGAATTTTCCCATTAACCTAACCATGTAGTTTTAGCACAAAACTGAAAATGAAACATAACTGAACTGGGACCCTCCATCTTTGACAACAGCCTTCTGCACATACTGGTAGGTTGAGCAGACCCCTTCTGAATATATATGAGGCTGATAATGGCCATTTAATGGCCTGATAACATTCAAAGCAGTTGGCTAAATGCTCCACTATTTTCACCAGTTAGTTGCTGGCTTTGTCTTCATCTGTTACATGACGATGGGCTCGTAGCATGGAGCTAGTCCACCACAGCTTGTTCAGTGGCAACAGCTGCCTGCTCAGTCTGGAGGCTACATGGATGAGAGCAGTGAGAGTGAACCAAAACAGTAAAGATGTGTGCTGTTACAATGAGCTGCAAGATGCTAAAACACTACTCAGAGGCTATGGGTAGCCATGTTGGCTGTAAATTTCACTACAAACAACTCCTTTCACATTACACAAAGTTGCACTGTTTTGGATCTGACCATCCACCAATAACCCACCAGTGTATATGTAAAGCTCAGATTTGTGTTTTATCATTTATTTAATCATTTGCATGAGGTTGTATTTACAAACCACACAACATAGTTCAGGTCAATGGTTTGGCAAGCTGCAGCCCAATTATTAAATCCCTCTGTGTAAACTAGTTTGGAAGCATGCAGTAGAACCCTATAATCACTGTAATTAAAATATTGCCTTGAACTAATTCCTTGAACCGATTCATCAAAGCAACTGATGCATTTATGTTCATGTAAATGACTCTTCAGCGACAGGAAATCTACAGCAATACCATGAGTCAACCTACACATAATGTAGTACATGATAATGGCTTCAGGTGATCTAACAGCATGTCCGGGGCTCCGACAATCAAACACACAACTGCCAAAGCCATCCATCAAATCCGACAGCAGGTTTCTGTTGCACCAAGAAATTCTACTGAGGGCGTTAGGACAAAAGGGATTTTTTTAATAATCCGCACGTACAGTATCACATCAACAGCAGATCTACACACAATGGTCCTTACATTGACAAGTTCTCCTTCCTTGTCTTTGCCTTTGCAAAGTGGGTTATCAAGACCTGAAAAAACAACTCTCTCAGCAGCTCTGACTCAGCGGGCATCAAAGAGAGTGCCGAAAGCAGTTTCTTACTCTTGGATGTTCCTGTTTAATATTTTATTTGTTTGATTTGATATTGACCTCTCTCCCTCACATCTTGATACAGGTAAACACACCAGTTATTGAAGCACTTCCATCATGTGATACTGAATTTCTCTTCACTTTGTTGTGCCTTTTGGAAGAAGAAAAAAAGCACAGTGCCCCTGTGGCTCCACCATTTCAGCGTGCACACCACACTGATAGAAATGAGAAAAGTCAGTCAGAGGACACGTGGAGGGTGAATGGACAAGACCGAATATTTAGAAATGCTTCTCAAAAGCTGCATCCAGTTAAGGCCAAGAGAAACAGCAGCATCATAACATGTTTTTTTTCCCTCTTTTTGCCATTTTGTCAGCAGGTTGGTAACAGCAGACTAATCGTTCTTTAAACCCGAAGGACATCTGATTCTGAATATGTAATTTCGGTGCTAAAGCGGATGTGCAGTTACAAAATTAACAGTTCCTCACTAATTAAATTCAAGTGCATATTGAATGTTTAGGGGTAGGCATAATTAAAGCAGCAAAATCCACTTTAAGTCATGCAAGTTAAATAAGTGCAATTAAACCAAAGAAATTAATGTATTGATCGGAATCCTCATTTGTTTATGCGTAACATTATGCCTACAGTGTCTTCCATAAGTTCCTGTGCCTTTTAACGCTATAATCTATGACCTTTAAGCTGATGATAATTCTTCTGGTGCACAGGAAGTAATACAGTCGGTTTTCCAGTTATTTCTAGTAGTAGCAGATATTACTATTTATCTATAGAATGACAGCAGAACCAAGATCAACTTTAATGGCCAAGAACACTGAGAAGGAATTCTATGCTATAAAACCAGATCTCACACAATTACATGAAATGAGCACGTTTGTTTTGACAATGAAGTATGTCCATGTGGCATGTAATGTGTGGGAAAAAAGTGTCGGCAGCACGGAAACAATGCCAATGTTAGATTTGTGAATCAGTGGAGCGTTCTAAAAATAGCACACACGTCAATATACACACACGTACAGTTCACAGTTGTAAAAAAGGATGCAGTTTCTGTGAATTTATGCTATAAACCCAGTGACTTAGGTTTAGGGCAAAAAACCTCCTAGTAAGGCGTTATAAAAGACAGTAAAAGCAAATATATATTCTGGAAATGCTGGAAAGGAAGCCATGGAAGTTACGTAATAAATGAAAGTTACACAAAAAAAACAAAAACAAAACGTGATAAGTGTGAGCCACGTAACTTTCGTAAGTTACGGGAGTTATGAAAAAAATGCACCGTTTGCACGTGACTACATTTTACACACATTACGTGTCGACACATTACGTGTCGACGCATTACGTGGCGACAGCATGTACTTCAGTGTTAAAACAAACATGGTCATTTCACACAAGTTTGTAAAATCAGACTGATAAAAACGTACTAAGTACAGATACAATGGCTTTGATGACGGAGGTGCTGATGCAAAACAATGTTTGACTTTTCTGACGTTTTGTTTCATGAATAGCACCAACGCCCTTTTGTCCACTTCCTGTCTTTCATTTTATGCAAAGTTGAGAATCTTCTTATTCCTTCAACCCATGTGCTTGCGTCGTCACGGCTGACTCATTCAATTATCTGACTCACCAAGCCACTCAATCTCCAACTGTGCTCAGAGCTGCATGGGGGCCAAAGTCTACGCACAATATACACTATATCTATAATGGTTTATTTAAATATGTCTCTCTCTCCATACTTGTGCTTACCTATATTGTACAAAGATATATATATATGGATCAAGTTCCTCAGCTCTCTGTGTCATGTTGGTTTGCATAAACAAGGCATCTGTCACTGTTGCCAAAAATAGAGCAGCCTGGTTCACATGGCCACCACACCCTGCTGTACCCCGACACACATGCATGCACATTTAAATAAACAGCCTCACACGTACAGAGACACAAGGACACGCAACCTGTGATGCCATTTTTAGAATAACATCAAGCTGTCTTGCCTGTTAGCAACTCTCAGTGTCGAAAGTGGAGGTGAGGGAGGTGAGCCGTTTGGTTGAAATCATTATCATGGCGATTCCATTCCCTAAGTGCGGTCATGACCAGAGGGATGTACGAATGTTTCAAAATGTCTTGAAATTAAACCAATGTCAAGTCTTAACGTGAGAGCATCAAGCTGATGTGAGAATTTTCTACAGCTTTTACTTACTACTTCATCCATTATTGATATGATGATCAGAGAAAAAGAATAAAGAGTATTGAATGTTAGACCGGCTTCTAATCCGTCTCAGCACAATGGACTAGAACTGAGTTATAGCTCTGTTGCTCAAGTCAGCAGCACTGTGTGAAAAGGATTGCAGCTTTCTTAGTGTCCTTCACTTGTTACGTATTGTTCTTTTTATCGTCACGGACAAACTGTGGCTGATGAAATATAGCAAGAATGCAGAATCCAGTATGTGGATGTTAACTTGCTTGGTTAGAGAGAAATTTGTAGACTTATATTTAGCAATGTGGTATATAGCTGTCCCTTCCTGTATCTTCCTGCGTCTTAGCCGTAATGCAAAGCACATTCCTTAAGATTCACACAAGAGGGCTAAGCTTAAAAGAAAGAGCAAACTCATCAGTCTTTTCACAAGTTTTAGCGGGCACATGAAAGCATATTCATGCGATGTTACAAAGGCTCAATGAATAAATAAGTAACACAGTGATAGTGCTCCTCGCCACACTTCCCTTTCAAGAGTTTTCTCTTATTTTAATAATTCTCACCGTCTACCGCTGTTCTCATAAGGATGATATATGACCTAGGGATCGGCCCGATGAAACACGAGATTGTCTGCCACTGTCTGTAATTAACATGAGCAGGTACACACAGAAAGCCCACGGATCTGACAGTATTCCCCTTGAATGGGCTGAGAGGGCCCTGGGACACCATTACCCTAACTGATGAGGGCTATTTCTCATTCCTGGCCAGTCACTTCACAGCCATTAGTGTGTGCATTATCGACCTGTGGAGAGGTCTTTGTGCTCACGGGGAAACACCTGCAGGTCAAATCATCCCACCTCTCCTACCCCTCCACAGTCCTCTCTAACCCTCATCAGCAGGCATGAGATCAGGGAGAGAGAATAAGAGCCGTGTTTCCCGTGTGGGAGATGGAGCGACAAAAGAGAGAGATAGTGTATGTGTGCGAATAATATATGGAGCGTGGGTGTGAATAGATGTACAGTATGCAGTCAATTGCATGGCACGAGCAAAAGGTTATAAAGGCAAGAGCAAGAATAGTGGAGGTGGTAACACAACTTAACCTCTGCTTTTTCATAGAGGATTCTTTTTAAAATTACTACTAGTTATATTGTGTCATTTTATAAAACAAAATGGCATTTGAAGTGAGCCAGGCTTTGCCCCGGACAAATTTTTTATTGTTATTGTTTTATCCATTTAGAGCCCAATCAATTCAATGATCAACCCAACTCTTTAATACATTAATTATAAAATTCCAAAGTAATATTTCCAATGTTTAGTTTTACTTTAAGTGACAAATTACATCTGTTTTGGGTTTTTTTAAAAATATATTTTAATTTTGAATGCACTACATGCATGAACAGTATGAAAAGTAATTAATTTATGTCTGGAAAACTAAATCTATTTCTAGATCTGAAACTATTCACTATATAACTATATAAACTATATAAATGTTATATTAATAAATTTGAATGCAATTATTTCTAATATCTTATTTAGTTCGATTTTCTAAAAGTACCTGTCTACTGCTGTCTGAGGATAAGAGGATTTAACAGTTATTCCTGAGTACCTCAGTGCATCGCTTCTTTTATCCACCATTTTGAATTTTTGATGCAATATCGCAAAATGACACAGAGATAAAAAAGATTTTAAAAAATTAATGGAATTGTTGACATTGCTTTGAAAGGTCCTTGACTGGTTGGTAGGATGTTGAATTACAATTTAAATAGTTGGATTTGAAATCTTTCCCCTGAAGTGAACACCATGAATGAAAGGGTCTAAGCTTATATATATTCATTTTTTAAATGGTTAAATAATCCCAGAACAACTGGGCACACTCATTTTTAGCAAACTACTCAAACAGGAACAAACAGTGTGTTTGTCGGGGACTAATTTCAGCTGTGGATTTTGTTGTCTCCTGAGTTTTTATGGCAGCAGGAGGGTGTATGTGGGAGCGCTTCGAAATGAACTATGATGCAGACTTTTATCGTAATGAAGCGAGATGTCAGACACTACAACAGCGTGGCTCATTGATGTGTTTTTAATAGTTTTTGGACAATAATGGGGTTCTATGGCACGGGCGAATAAGATATATCAGACTTTAGCTCTGCAGGCAATTATTTCTAGTAGCAGGAATTCATTGTTGGTTTTGGTCTTTTAATGGGATTTGGTGACAAATATCACCAGACTTATCACTGAAACAGCTCTTCCACTTATTTTGGATTTTACACAATGTAATCCAATTTTAAGTGTAATGTAATTGCATTCCATGGTCAGTGGTAACCTGCAGAGTTTCTCAAGTCTTGCTGTTATATTTATCTATTCATTGAGTCTGTGATGTAGTAAAGGTTTTTTTCTTTACTTTGCATGAATCAGACGAGGCAAACTGTTGTGGCTGCGAGGGCGACTAGCTGTCATTTAACATAAGTTGCCCTCTGTACACACAGTCAACTAGCCTCCTCTAGTGTGGCCTCGTCTCCTTCTCCACTGTCATTCCAACTGACAAGTGACCTAAAAACTCACCTTGGAACTGCTCACATCGCCCTGTTTAGACAAGTGCCAGAGAGGCCACCCGATGCTTGCAAAATGCCTGACAAGAGTCACTGAGCACAAGTTTCAACAGCCCCCGAGCTGTTTGTCTTAGCAACCCCTGGGAAGCACTTCGATAAATTCAAGTTCTCTTCAGCTAAGTAGATTGGCGGAGGGCGGCAGTTAATCTCATGACTGATGTATCTCTTCAGCCACTGGTCACAGCGGCATCAATGGTCCGCACACAGATGAAAGCATTCGTCTGTTATTCAAAGCGAGAAGCCTCAGACCTGCGAACGCCTTTTATTCTCTACTTTACATTAAATATATTTAAACATGAAATGAATGTTAGGCTTTTCAGTGGCTGATGCTCATCTGTGAGAGTGTGCTATAGAGCGACCATGTGAATGTTCTCCTAACTTCAAAGCCAATTCTCATTGCCATGTTAAGCTGCTAACTGCTTTGAAGGGAAAGAGCTAATGTAGCCGTGTGTGTGTGTGTGTCTGCGTGTGTGTGTGTGTGTGTGTGCGTTTCCTCTTTGCAGGCAAAGAATAGTCCTTCAGTCAACCACCGCTGAACCCTTATTCAGCTTTTATTCACCCACATCACGATTATGTTCTAATACACATGAATTAATCCAAACTGTACACATTTCCACCTGTCCTCCTGTCTTGTTCTACTTAGTACCAAAAGGAGCAAAGACACGTGTTAGCCCTTGTTACAGGCCTGGTATCTATTCTCTGTGTGAGCAGATCAAAGCATTAATGCTAGACAGGTAGGAGACCTGAATGAAATGCTAATGCTAATCCTATTAGCATTCCAGGCATGCCCGTTGGCTTGCTAATGGCTGGCGCTATGGGTTGGATGGGAGTCATCTTATTTAGAGAGATCGAAGTGAAGGCATTCATCAGAGCGTTGATATCATCACACATTATATGAACAGCTGCATATATTTTTCATAGGGTTGACATTGTAAGGAGATGCTAGTGTGGCGCCACATAAATCAAACTGACAATACAATGGACCTGAAATGGATCAGGGTAAGACAAAGAGGATGCAAGAAGAAGCATGCACATTTCCCTTGCACCCCCCCCCACCCCACACACACACACACACACACACACACATGCACTCACTCACTCACAGACCGTCTCTTTTCTCTTTTCATAGCTAAATGCAAATGTTCCGCTTCTTCCATGGTTCATTTATCCGGTATGTAATTAGTCTATTCTATTTCATAAATCAATGACTGGGGAATCTTCCACTGGTCTTTGACAACCACAACTTCTTGTTTCTCAGAAAGGAAGGTTTTATGACCTTGCAGTGCAGGAAAAAAATGATACAATTTAAATGTAACCAGGGTCAATATGAGCATATACATATTCAGTCTAATAATCATAATTTTGCTGACTGTACTGGATGATACTTCTCAGGTAATGGAAATGGCTGAAAGCCTTTTAAGTAATGCAGACAAAGGCTACCTTGACATCTAAGTCACTGGCTTCCATGAAAACCTATTTTTTTCTTAGATAGATAGAGCTTCGCTGACTGAAATGATTTTGATATTGCTTTGGTTTTAACTGTGTCAAACATACTCTGGTATGTGTGAAATTAAGCACAGTTAGTGTTAAATTTAACAACAACAACCCAGTCGCCAGAAGGCATTGTACATTTCTCCAAATTACAAATATGTTAAATCTTGCCGTTATTGAATCTTAATATTTCTGACCAGCTGCAAACTGTTTTGCGATGTTTTGTATGTTTAATGGTTAATGTTATAAATGTAAACTAAAACTATGTGGTTATGTTAAGGCAACAAACTACTTGGTTAAGGTTAGGGGGAAAATAGGCTCAAAAAAGCTACTTTCGTACAAATCTACTGGATGCAGTTTCAATACACATTTGTAAAAAACAAACACAAAAAGAACAACAACACTGGACTAATTTCCACAGGTTATCTAAAATGTGACGTAAGAGTGAGATGTAACTATGTTTGGACATTTAGATACAGGTTAACTTCACACGGGACCCAAACCTCGGTCATCCATGAAACAACCCTGACTTTCTCCCTCCTGCAGACTGTAATACAAGTTTTACTTTGTTTTTAGCTCTGTGCTGAAGCTAAAAGGTGTTGAACATGTTTCATGTCAATGTATGATTAGCAAAAACATACAATGCCAAGATTTTTTTTCTTGGCTTTGTGACAAACAGCATAAATATAAATACTAACGGTATATACATATATATCTATAAGGGAAAATATTGGCATGATCTGCAGTGAAGCACTTGTTTGATATATGTTGAAAGCTTTTACAAAAGGGCAAGACAAATTAGAAATTAGAAATCCAGAATGAATGAACCTCAATAACAAAGTCGGAGCTTAGAGAACATTAAATGCTTCAAACTAATTAGGCCTTTTTGTATAATTCATGCGAGAGAGGTAAGAGGTTATCTTTAATTATTCACTGAACGTCTTACATGTCGAAAAAGAAGACCTATTAAAGATGTCAAATGAGGCTCATCCACAAATGGTGTGTTACCTGCACATATTCACCTAAGGTGTGTAAACAAGGCAGATGGCTAAACGATTCAGTGAACTAAAAACTGCAAGTCATCCACACCCAGCGTTTTCAAATGATTCTGCATATGGTGGTTGCTCCTCTGTCACTTCATCATAATTATATATCAGCAGCACACGTTTACATCGATGCATTCATCAACTTAGGTACCTGCAGAGTGCTGCAAGATGTTCTATCAAA
>CAFUXE010000790.1:339022-356059 GCA_903364295.1 Serranus cabrilla | reverse complement strand
AAATGATCAGCCATGCCATCTCTCTCCTGATTCAATCACAGCAGCCCAGACAGCCTTTTCTTCTTGTTCATAAACTAGTCCCTCTCACGTTGTGACATTCTGAGGGGAGGGCTGGGTAATGAGCAGACCTACGGGGGGGATGTGCATAGCTAGTCAGCCAGTCAGTCCTCCAGGTCACACTAACACAGAGAAGGAGCATTAAAAATGAGCCCAGGGACCTCAAGGGGGGTTTATGTGGTTATAAGGTCTCATCTGTGTCCGGTTGTGAAAATTATGGCTGTAATTTCCATTCTGCCTGATAAATGGCATCTACAGTTTTTACTTGGGTGATTGCCTTCCATAAATCTCCTCAGATTAAACAGTGTACTCTGTACTGATAGCACTTAAAAAGCAATCTCCTTCTCTAATGGCATCTTGTGTGCTGTAGTTCATAAGGTACAGTAGACTCAAAATAGTCAAATGGGTACTCACTTCACAGTATTTCATGCTGATGAACTTTTGTCAAAATCAGACTATGGGACATTTTGTCTCAACCAGACACAGGCAGTGTTATCTCTTTATATCTGTATATGAATGCAGAATCTGTCAGCAGCAGAACAGGATTCTGGTATTGGAAATGTTATGGTTTCTGTTCGTAGTCTAATAGATTTGATTGAACATATTTGAGCTGGCTTGAAATGCATTGGCCATAATCAAGCGGCACCACCAGTCCTGAAAAGTGAAGCCAATGCAGAAGTCCCTTAAACCAGCATTCTTTTGAATGGTCACTGACTGCACTGGTTGCCAAAATAGTCTGAATGTATGAAGGTCTACATAAAAATGACTCTAATTATTCCATGATTTATTATCTTACTAATTAAAGTAAAGTTTCCTCATACATTCATTGCCTGAATCGCTTGTTTCAAGTCTTCTACAATATGGCATAATGTTAATTTTATAAATTATGGTCGCAATTAGAGTAAAATAGTAGATAAATCAGGGTATGCTTTAGGGCGAGGCTACCCTGTGATTGAGAGGTTGCTACCTCAGTGGACAGTTAGAAATTTGACCATGTCACTGTGTGTTTTCTGTTCATGAAAGTTAATTGTTACACATTGGGTGAGTGAAAATATTTTAATAAGCGCTCAGTTGCAGAACTCATCTGTGGACAAGATCTCCAACCTAAATGACAGAACAGGTAATTATCAATAACACTCTGAATGACCATGACTATGAGCATTTGTCTGAGCGTCACTATGATTGTTTCGCAGTTCACGGTACACAGTGTTCTAAAAATAGTTGTTGTTGTTTCGTTGTCATTGAATTTAAAACCACTGATCTTGGCTTAGTCCAAGAATAAATTAATGGTAAGGCATTAGAAAAGACAGTTTAAACAGTAAATCAATTTATGCAAATGAAGGAAGTGAAGTTGTTACAAGGACCCCATAATAACTAAATATATATATGGATCACAGTTGTAAAAAAAAAAAGGCTACAGTTTAGCCAACAAAACCACTGATTTAGGTTTTGGAGCAAAACTTCCTGGCAAAGTGCAATAAAAGACAGTTTTAACTGTTAATAAATGTACAGAACTGGGACACTAACCCTGTTCTCCTGGTTGAAAAGGGTTTGTTTGACCCTCCTGCCTTGAGGGCAACTTTCATGTCTTATAATCTGCATTGAAACAATCCAGTTGCAGCCATTGTCTCTCAACTGCAACTCTATGCTTACTTGTCAAGTTGCAAACCAGACTGCTGCAAGGAAAAGGAAGTCTTAGCCTTCATCTGGTGGCTACACCAGGACCCTTAGAAATAAGTCTTCAGAGGCTAAATCATCATCAGACCAATAGCCAGTGGGTTCCAAGATTGCTTACAGTGAGATTCAAGCTCCAGGTTTGCAGATTACTGCACTTGAGCGATCCTTTCTGCTATTATACTTCTCTCATAGGCAACTACTCTGTAGCACACAGAGACACGTACATCCAGAGCCACCAGTGCACAGCAGTATACTGTACCAGGCTAGTGTCCTGCCCCAAGGGGAGGTCATGTCATCCAAGGCCACGGTTGACGCATCGCTCTGGGGTGTTAACACATCTGGACCCCCTTGCCCTGCCCCCTGCTGGTTCCCACAGGCTGAATAGCCCTCACATAGACCTTTGGACATCACTGTGTCGTAGCAGCTGGGGACTACACATGTTTTTTCTCCTACCCTGTCAGCAGAAGGTCAGGGTCCCACAACTGACACTCATAGACGAGGGACGTGCACACAATGACCGACCACTTTATATAAAATCCTACATATATACGTACACATAAAAGCTGCAAATACTGTATGTGTGGTAAACCCTAACTGCATCAAAGCCATGCCAACAAGGCTTTCCCTGATCGGTAGCACACACACTCTCTCCTGTACACACAGACACACACACCATTGTATTCTTTTTCTGTCTCTGTTCCCAGTTGGAAGCTGGACACTAAAGCACCGCAGGGGAGATGTTGACCCTGTTTGAGTAGAGTAACCCCTGCATCTGTCTGCAATACTACTTCATCAGCAGAAAGCTTGCCACAAGGTATATGTCCAGCAAAGCAATTGTGTATGCAGAACAGCCTTTTCAAAGACAGGCACTGCATCACTACAGTTAACAGCCTCGCAGCAGTGAATGAGGGGGGCAGGGTGGATGACAACCCAGCATGTTACCTATGCAAACATGTTTTAGGGTTTTGAAAATAAAGCGAAAAAAGCAATCGCATTTATAGAGATTCAGGGCAAGCTTCCAACACTATGACGTCTTTCTTTTAGGATTTAAATAAATCGAAAGGTACAGACTTAAATACTTATTTAATTCATTGTAACTAAGATGTTGAAGATTTGTGAATGCGCTGCATGCTCGCTGTGTCTGACAGACATCTGGAGAGGCATCATAAACAGGTACCAAGAGCACTTATTGTAACAGCAGCTGGCAGATTTACAATGATGGATCATTTTAGATAGTCTAGCTCGTCTGGCCTGATACTCCAGAGGTATGAAGTGCATCAGTGCTTTGAAGGAAAGAACGAAAGAAATAAGCGACAGATGGAAAGAAAGACAGACGCAAAGAAATAATTATTTAATTCCTCAACAGTCTTTAGATATCTTTGCCCAGCAATTTTCTGCTGGATAAGGTCATTCATTGATCCAGCACTGCATGTATTAAAGAGGCAGCTGGGTAGGAGAAAAGAAAAGTGTAAAGATGAAAAAGTTAATACAAACCTTTGGCAAGTGTTGAACAGATCTATGATACAATTCCAGCAGCCTTTATCCAACTTCAAACACAAATGCCAACTCAGGTAATGGCATGGATTCATGTTTTTTATCTGCTGTGATATCCTTTAAATTCCTTTAATTGTGTGAACTCTGATCCAGTTGTGATCTAAATCTTTATTCAGCCCATGCAAACCGTTGTGGAAGGTTCAGCTCTTTAAGGACATTCATCCTTGTAATCAGCTTTCCTTCTTTTTAAAAAATATTAAACCTTATTTCTAAATGTTTTTCAATGGTCATCAATGGAGAGAGTCTTCAAATCCTCTTAAACATACTCCACTTTGAAATGCAATGCAATGCTCTTTTCAGACCTTTTTGTGAGTTTGTAATGGGTGTGTTTTGCGTTGTTTAGAGTCACACAGTCTTGCATAGCCAGACCTATCTCCACAGCGCTGTGTCAGCAGTGGATGCCCCTATTATCATTCTGCTATAGGGGAGAAAACACCCCCACTTGTTTGTACTTCTTTAAACCAATCACAATCGTCTTGGGTGGTGCTAAGTCCTGAGAACAGCATGTGAGAAACGTGATTAACGGTACGATTCTAGAAACAGTCTACATCTGGTGAGTCGGACTAAGCTGTGACCTGTAATGTTACCAACTGTAACCCCCTTCTGCCTTTTTCAAAATGTTCCTCCTTAAACTCTCATTGTTTCCAAAAAACTTTCACTTTACATACACATTTTAAAACCTGTTTCTTTCTCTTTGTTTCCCCAGCCATGTAACCTAAGATTCGACATCACAGGGAGCTACAAATGCTCAGTTCAAAGCCAACTGTGAACTGTAAAGGAAGAACAGTTTATCAGTTCACTGGAAGATGACAAGCAAGATTACTAATCAGCCACTGGGCCTCGCTGGAGGCTCTGACATTTTTGCTTGTTTGTTAGGCACCATATGCGCCCTTGATACACATAATCTGTAAGTAATCAACATATAATATCACAATAATCTTTAAACAATCAGCACAATAACAATCTTTTTTTAGGAAAGAAGCATGCATTGGCATGCATTTTCTGCAGGAAATGCATTTTCCAGTTGTAATTTTTAAATTGTGCACACATGCTATCATATTTAAGTCTGTAGTTACTTGATATACAGTAATTAAAGTGTGAGGATTAAATAAAAACCCACAAATATATATGATAATGGTCGTATGTCTGTGAGTACATTGCTATACAGAACAAAGCACGATGACACAGAAAATGCAGAATAATTAACCCCTTATTTAAGAGGGTTTTGGATTATTTGAAAGAATATTACCAATATGGCACATTTTTCTTTCATTGCAATGAATCATGCAGTCATACCATGGCCAGTGTTTCAGAGGGTGCTTTGGAATTGCACATGGAGACATCAGGTCATAATACAATTTGCAGACAGCCTGCCTGTGAGCATAATGGAATCTTGTCACTCAGACGGAGCAAAATTGGAATTAATTCAATTTGTCACAGTGACAATTCGGACTTTGATTAAAAAGGACTTGCAGACAATGGCTTTGGTGCTAATGTGTATTGTTTGAGTGTAAGTTAAAAACAGACAAGTCTGCCTGGTTGTCAGCGAGCCTGAGTTTATTGACTAAAAATTTAGCCTACGACGTCTGTGCATGACTTTTCAGTAAACAACTACGGCTGCTAATGCTGATGTCGCGCTGTGACTGGAATGTTAGCAGAATACAAACTATTCAAAATGATCTGCATTTGCTTTTAGTGTGTCTAAGAAACAAAAGCCCGACAAATAAAAGGAACAATTACAGATAATGAACTTGCCCGAGATTGAAGCTCTTAAAAAGCAGCTTGAGTTCATTACATTGAATGCAGAAGTTTGAAAATAGGCAATGCCTATATAATGTCGCTGTTTACCTCTCAAGCCAATATATTGCATTTCTTCTCTCCCCTCTGCTCCCCACTCCAAATCATCCAACTCCGCTCCCTCCCTTTTGCTCCTGCGAATAACCTCCAATCATTTACAATAAGCCCTCCTCAGAGAGCTTAGTAATATGATGATGCTGTATTTCTAAAACTAGGTGGTATAAAACAATAGCACCATGTAAAAAAAAAATGGAGAAGGAGGGCCCAAACAGAGGCCCTGTTCAACCATACATCACAGTATAGATGCAGGACAGGGAAATCTGCTGACATCAGGCCTCTATCTACCTTTCTTACCCTCCATGGACACTTCATAAAACAGAACGGTGGGTGTAAATTTAGAGGATGCAGCCGTAAACAATAGGCCACTGGGAAAAGTTTAGAGAGTTCAGCTCGAATAACAGTTTAGCCAGGAGAACCTGCTGATGATGAATAGGTTTGTTTGTCACCTTTCTTCCCTCTCCGGGGAACAATGATATGGATCACAGGGGGAGAGAGGGGAAGGGGATACGGGGGGGAAAGAAAAACAGCATCCTAAATAGAACCATATTACAGCCAGCACAGAAAATAGCTGGTCCGTGAACCTTTAACAACCACCCAAATGTGACATGTCAGATTGTGTTTTTAAACATTCCACACGGGAGCTATTTTTCAGTTGTCACGTCAAGACTGGAGTCCATATTTTAGCCAAAAAATCCACACAGTTAATCATTATTGAGTGGTTTGCTTACCTTACTGTTGAAGTGACTGAGAAAGACTGAGTGAAAAATGCCCCTTATAGCAGACACGTATATCTAGATACGCATGCACGCACAAACACACAACCTTTGAGTTTATAATAGCAGCATACCTCTAACAGCGTACACAGATAACAAACAAGCTCCCGGGAGAATGCACTGTTCATTCAGTTCAGAACACAGCGTAGCTTAACAAATAATGCTTCACTGTTTCTGCAAAATGAATTATTGTGTGTAATGTTGGAGCATTTGAGTAAGAGGAAAGAGAGAGTAAGAGGGAGAGTGAGAGAGAGAGAAAGCATGTCTGCAAGTGTGCTGTATCTTTCCGGGTATCTCAGGGGAAATGTGGTGTTTTAGATAATGACAGGTCCCTTGTATTTGCTGATACCTGGCTCTGCATTATGCCATGAACAAAACCTCATCACCATTCTCAGCCCGGCTGCTGTCATCTATCAGCAACACACACTCTGAATAGGTAAACACTGTCGCTGCAAGGCTATAAAGCATACGAAAATCAGGTGTGATGGTGATGATAATGGTGTGTGTGTGTGGGTGTGTGTGTGTGTATGCACCTATGGATGCCACGCAATTTCACTGATTCAGCCTGAAGATCGGACCTACGTGGAATAACAGCACGCTGTATTTTACTGCTATCACGGGGAAGGGCAGAGGGGAGTGTATAGACACATGCAGCACACAACCAGCCAGACTGAAAAATGAAACAAAATTATCTTTAACTTTTAATGAAAGTTTTGTTTCAGTGAGTGAAACAAGCCAGTTATTATTTCTTTTATCGATTTAAGCTACAAAAGGCAGTCTCCAGTACAAAATAGGCTGTGGTTTGTTATTAACATTGACGTGATACGTGTAGCTGTTTTGTCCTGATCAATAACCTGATTAAAACCTAATCGTTATAGTTCAAAGCGGCACGGTCTTCATGAATATTATTAATAAAGGGTTAACCAAAATGTTAACTTTTAAGGCAGGGAGCAACCAATTAGGCCTTTCAAAATAAAATGAAATGACATTGTTATGGCCTTAACTGTCAATAAAGCTGTAAAGTTTGAATGATCGCTGGTGTCTGGACAACAAGATCTCCAACCTAAATGACAGAATAGGCTTTGTCAATACCACCCATAACAACACATATGAGCGTTTGACAAAAGCTGCTTGTTGTACAGTGGAGTGTTCTAAAAATAGCATCCACGTCATTATACACACACGTACAGTTTGCGGTTGTAAAAAAGGCTGCAGTTTTTGGAAATTTATGCTACAAAACCACTGATCTAGGTTTAGGGCAAAACACTTCCTAGTTAGGTTTTTATAAAAGACAGTTTAAAAATGAAATAAATGTACATAAATGCCGAAAGTTAAGTAGTTACAAGGGTGACGTGACTACCGTAAGTTACGTGAAAAAAGGTAAGATACATGAAAAAACGTGATTCACAGAATGGGAGCCCCTTTAGTTACGTAAGTTACTTAAAAAGAATATAAGGTACGTAAAAAATATAAGTTACGTTAAAAAAAAGCGTGATTCATAAACCCTGAGCCACAGAAGTTGCATAGAAATAATTTACTTTTGTTTGCAGACAGGATACGAACACCAAGTCTGCCATTTTTCTATTTTTTCTACCTATCCACCTCTCCTACCACCCAGAGTGTGGCATCAGCCATTTAAACTGTTGCCGCCATTCATACTACGTCAGCAAGACGCCGGCAGTCTAAAACGTAAATATGAGTCATATTTTGCTGCCTATACAAACGTCCTATATTGGCATTTTTGCGGGGAGACCAGTCTGGTCTGTAAATTCGAAAAAGAATAAAAACTATGTCGTTTTAATGGTTCATAACATAGTACACATTCACTTCAAGGTGTAATCTTCTCACGTAAATCCAAGAAGTGGAGTGGAAATAAACTTGGAATGCTTGTCCTCATGATGGATGAGGTTTCTGTCATGGAAAGGGCATACTTCACTGTTGTTCCACTGACTGCTGTTTTGAGCAGCATATCTATTGTCAAAGAGCAAATGTGCCTTGTCCTTCAAGAAACCAGAGAGTAGATTTGGAATGTGTTATAGAGGCTATGGTCTGATTGCACACTTCACAAAAAAAGAAGAAAAAATCAAGTCCGGTGCTTCCTAACAGCTGAGGAAGGACAGGCTTGCTTGCATATCCTGGCTCAAATCTCAGGGAAGCTGTTTGCACTGTCGTTCTGCGTTAAGATCAAGTGCACGCTTGGAGGAAGGATAGGCAATGGGATACAGAAGTCGCAACCTTGCCCTTTGCAGTTTGTGGACTGATCATGAGAAAGGCTTCTTCAGTAACTTAAAAAAGAAGGACATATTGTGAGACACTTGGAAGATATGAACCTTGAAATCACAGTGCCCTGGAGACTAAAAGAAAAAAAAACTGTAAAAATCAGTTTCACTCACTCTTTCACACTCTCTTTGACACACACCCAAACACATAGAGCATTTTATGAAAGGCTCAGAGCTTTCTTTTACTTCAGCTAAGTCAGTGTAAGGATGGATCTACAGTTTGGGAAAGATCAAGGACAGAAGGACAGAACATGTAGAGAAAATACTGTATTTAACTTAAACAATGTGCTTATAGCTACACCACATTAATACATTGATAACACACTGATGGAATACAAATGGACTCAGTGCCGAGGCAGGATTAAAGGTGTGATTTTGCAATAGCAGCACACCGTGAAACACTTAAAAAAGATGTAATCTCAGCGTCCCATTAAAACGTGTAACTGCATGAACACACACACAAACACACACACAACACACACATGAAATACAATTAAAGTATATTATCACTGGGTCATCTGTTCATGGGGCTATACCATTTATTTGGGCAGTCACAGATTCTCTTTGGTCTACAGTGGGGATAACATAGCTGCTGCCTCCAGAGATCACACCAATGCTCTCCTCTTTATAAACACACACTCACACACAAACAAAAAACCCTACTATGAAATACATTCAGACTCAAATAAGTTAATACGCTTCAGAGGAAATGGAATCCCAGCTTGATTGTGTTTCTTACTACCTAATATATACCTGAAAAATGTTTACTGCCAACGCAAAATGTCAACAGTCAAGTCTTTTATTTATTAATTTATTTTTATGCAGCCCTGTTTGTAGCCCAATGAGCCACAACTTCAGCCTGACCGTATCCAGCAAAGGTAGGTTATGAAAGGTGCCAACAGTAATGTTCCATGTTTTGGCACTGAGCAGAAATATGTAAACCCAAACCACTGCTTTTATTAAAAATCCTTCAGATAACAATCATCTTCTGGAACAAACCCTCCCCAGCGCTCGTCTCTCCACCTCTAACACGCACGTTCCACTGTTTTCTGTCACAAAATCCCCTCTTGAGAGATTTCAGAACCAGAATTTCAGAATTCATCTCTCCATCATGCTGCCAGACACTTGTAATAACAACCTCAGCCTATCAGTGCAAAAACAAGCACCTTTGGTAGACGTATACTGGTGGTTACACTGAGGCAGTTACCGGCTGCAGCACTTTTTCACAATTATGGACCAATTTCAAAAATTGTTATTCCCATTAGTCACTTAGACACAAAAACACTGGAAAATAGAATACTGACATTCTCCTTTAAGAGAACCCACAATACTTGGTTCAATATTGAAAAAGGCATTTATGACTAGAAAATGTTTTGTTTTTGTTTCTGCCCTGCGACAATGTCACAATGAGTTCCTGCCTCAGAACAAAATGTTGCAGAAAAAGCTATTGCATATACAGTGAATAAGGGGACATTATGTTTCCACCATGAATGTTCTTTCCAATGCAAACTAGTTTCATATGGACAAAATTGTGGTTTCCTCGAAATAGTGCTGAAAATAGTGGCCCTTGACGGTGCCTAATTGCAGACCCCTGACAGACGCCATCACTTCCTCTGGCATTTTCATTATAAGAATTCAATTCAGTGGTGATTCTACACCTGCATGTCAACAAAGCTGCTTTGACGCACCGGATTTGTCAAACTAATGGAAACAATGTCCGATGAAGGTCAGTAATGTCACATGGTGATGAACACCAAGAGGAAGCAGGGTGGAGACTAAGGGAGGCTGTCAGGTGACTACATTAAACTGAGACCAGGGTTTGGCGAATGGACTCGGCACATGGCAGGATAATGAGGGGAAGAGGGAAAACAGGAGGCAACAGCGTGAATGATGCATGGAGGGTGCACGGAATATGAAAAACAGATACAGTGTAAGGACAGAGAAGGGGAGAGAGGGACCAGGGGTGAGGACTCATGGCACATGATGAGCTTGGAATTAAAATGAGAAATATTCACATGACTTTGAATGTTACTTTAGGCTTGGTTGTACTTCTTATTACCCCATAAATCAGGAATTATATTATAATGAATGCATAACAGTTTTTCCAGGTGGCATGTAAAATCTTTAATGCTCAGTGTTTCAGTACTGCACTATACTGCTCGGTTAGAACAATCTGATAAACTAGCTCACAAAACAGTACTGGTGGGGTAATCACCAGTGTGTATGTGTGTATGAGAGAGTGGGTGTGCGTGCATGCAGTTTATCCACCACTCAAGCGCATATCCATCTTTGTCTGCTTAAATAAAGCGTATGGATTTGGATTCTCCAGGCAAAATAGCTGAGCTGTATTTGCCAAGAAAAGCCAAATGTCTGGAAATGTAGATGAATGGCTCATTCTAGGCCAGGTTTATGGAGATGGACTGACAGAAGGGGAGAGTGGCCGTCGGTCAGGGCCCTGGCCGGGATTCATAATGACCCCAGGCCAGATTACCAGCCATCTGTACAGTGCTATAGATATCTGCAGACTGCTCCAGTGGCGGAGGGAGGAAACGTCAGGGATGGAAGAATGGAAGAGTGACCTTTGGGTGAATGAGTAAAGAGACAAGGCTCATAGGACAGACAGCACGGGTGAGACGGACAGAGGCAAAGAGAGGGAGGTGACTGACAATGATAGATGGAGACCCCCACAATCTGGAGGAAACGGAAGGAGCATGACTTACACCCAGCCATGTCCTACAGTATATCACTTATGCCTGCTTGGCACAGCCCAAGGCTTGGAGGAAGAGGAAAGGTGAAGGAGTCTGTCAGTTCCATCTTCTCGCAGGTGCTTGGAGACAAGCCATTTGTCAAAGTTTGTCATTGGCTCTGAGGTTATCTCGCCTCTCTGATAGAAGATGATAGGAGGAACATCAGAGCTGTGTGTGTGCATGACAGCGACGTGTGTGGAAGTAGGGGGAGGGAGGGTTTCATTTGGTCTCTATATATAAAACATCAATCACCCATCAGACGTGTAGGTGTCACCTAACCAGGCAAATCTAATGATGTGATCCTGTGGTGGTGAGGAGGAGGAAATCGATCTTGAAAAGTTGTGAGTGAAGTTTAACAGCACTCCGCTTTGCAAGAGCAAGCATCAGTCATTCAGAAATAACATGTTTATTTTGAATAAATAAAAACAGTCTGCTGTACACCCACAAGAGAATAACTTAATAAAATGTTCTGCCAGCAGTGTAAGCAAAATGTACGCCACGAGCTGCCGAGCAGGATTTATCTTTTAGAAAATGTTCAAATAAAGTGTATATGATGAAAAGAGCCAATGTATTTTTAGTTTTAATTGGTTAGTTATGATGTATTAAGGGAGCATAATGTTTTCTTTGCAGTCTGCAGAGCCATTTGTAAAGTGCTTGCTAGTTTGCTCCACTGGATCAGGACCAGGAGCTTCGCAGTGGCCAGTGGCAAGTGTTAGTGTAAAAAAGTGACCTGTCGCTCTAAACCACTGATGTGGTTCTATGTAGATGTCAGTCCTTACAAAGGACCCCTGTGACCACACTGTCTGTAGCAGGATGATGTCCCCTGGAATGGTTAGCGACACCAAAGCTGTCCAAACGCATTTCACGGTCACGCTTCAACTTTTTTGACATAGCACGACAATGAAGAGGCATCTGACGTCTCTTCAACATTTACTGTAAATGTCGAACATGACCGCATGTACTGTACCAGACTGTGACTGGCACTACTGTTGCAACCCCAACTCCCTGCTGGCACTCAGATCTGCTGTTACTTTATTATTCAGTCCAATAACAGCGACCAGAATTCCGCTCATCAGCATGGGAGCAAGTGCTGTCCAACTGCTGCAACTCTCATGTGTCATGCATGTCTGTCTCATCTCTCTGAGGCAGCCTTTGCCACGGGGAGCTTTAGTCCTCCCACTTTCTGCTCATTACAGGATTTTATTTACACAAATACAAAGGGGACTTTTGGCATCATTAATTCAGTTGGAAAACAAGCACACCTTGTGAAATTAACACTCAAATATTCTGTTAAACCACAACAGAAAAATGGACATATGGATAACAGACTCCTACAGACACTGGCAAAATGATTACAGAAATATAATGCAATGGTTCAGCTGTCTCTAACATGGCACAGTGCCCGAGAACAGGTTGGCTTCTGTTCTCCAAAATAGAATAATAAAAACTATGACCTTGAATTAGCTGGGGCTGGCTCTCTGGCGCAGCCGACATGAAGTCTAAAATTACTGCTGGGGGGTCAGTGAGGGCCCCTGTCGGGGGAACGGAGAACCACAGGGTGTGTTTTGCCTTGCCAGCGAGGTGGAGGAGAAACAGTCAGTGACAGATGAGTGAAAGATAAAGAGTGCAACGCTGTAGCAGAGAATCTGTCCACACCATATCTCTTCTGCTTTTTTCTTTGCATTTCTTCTGTCCACGCCGGCCATGAAACGGCAAGTAAAAATCCAAGGTCACACTGAGTGAGCATTACAAACATTAAACCTTGAAAGGCAGGATGGTAAAATCCCGCTGCTCTTTTATTTCTTTTATTGAGATGGCAAGCAATCCTCCTGACCCATTACTATTAATTAGGTCAGGAGGATGTAAAGAATATCACATATTTTGGGGCCATTATATCACACGTTAGATTGAACCATAAAGTAGTGACATAAAATGCTAAAAATAGATTTACACAAGTATGTAGAATTAACTACGCCTGGAGGAGATCGAGCATTCGGTCGTGTGTGTGCATGCTGGTGTGAATCTGCCTGACTGCAGCTAATCTCGCATAGTACTGGGGACACTGGTTGAACAAACATTGGACTTTTTCTTCCCGGGAGAATGGGGTTCGTGTCCCAAGTGTGTCGACAAGTTAACAATGTGATTTTAATATCACTGAGCTTCCGTGCCTCACGTTTTGTGAACCAAGTTTTTTTCATAATTATGTCACTTCCGGTAGTCATGTAACGCTCGTAACTTCTTTGCTTCTAGCATTTACGTACATTTATTTACTTACCCAGGAGAACGGGATCACGTTTTTTATTTACGTGATTTACGTTACTCAGGTCACCACCATAACTACTTCACTTCCAGCATTTACATACATTTATTACCTCCGCCAAGGAGGTTATGTTTTCGCCGCGATTGTCTGTCTGTCTGTCTGTCTGTTTACAAAATAACTAAAAACGGATTTGGATGAAATTTCTGGAAAACGTGCATATTGGGACAAGGAACAATTATTCTATGATTTTAATGATTTTTTTTGTTTTTATGGAATGATTTTTAATCTCCTTTTTTTTGTGTTTCTGTCACTGTAAAGCACTTTGAATTGCCTTGTGTATGAATTGTGCTCTATAAATAAACTTGCCTTGCCGTGATTCGATTTTGGTGGTGATCGGTGATCCGGATTTATAAGGCAAATTTATATTATTGCATCAGTGACCATATTGCCTTCACTAACTGCCGCCATCTAGTGGAGGAAATATTTAAATGCCAGTGTGCTCCCAATATAGATAACTGACCCTATTGCCTTGGTGAAGGTCTGCGCTCTCCGAGTGCCTTTCTAGTTTACTTTTTAAACTGTATATTATAACACCTTACCTGGAATTCCTTTTAACAAACTCTTACTGTGAGTGTATGTGTAATGATGTGTGTTCTGTTTTTGGAACGCTTCACTCTGTACCATGAGCTACGAAACCATCATATAGGTGGTATTAACAAACGACTTAAATTCTGTAGTTTAGGTTAAAGATCTTGTTGTACTGGGCAAATTAGCCTAATATTGTTTGTATACATTTATGAGTGCGAGTATGAGGACTTCTCATTGCTGCAATGAATAATATTTTTTTGAAAAACCTTTAACTGCTTTATACCAGCATTGACTGCTGACTCTTCACTCCTCTTATCTTGACTGTTGAAATGAGATTCACCATCTTTCCTGAGTATGTCCAAGTAACTTGGCGAACACATTATCCACCATGAATATGTGTTAAGCTTTGATTTCAATTCTACCAGGGTGCCTTTGTAGTCTCAGCCGCCAGGAACTGACTAGAAGAGCGCTGCAGAAATGCAGTCAGTTTACCATATTCACCCTGCTTCTTTGTTTCAGAGACACACCTGGCAAAGATCTGCACTCTGAATGCACTTTTCTAATTTCAGCTGGAAACCTGATTTCTCCACGCACTCACACAGAGCATCTAAACTTTGTTTCTGGAGCAGATTTATATAACTAAAGGCATAATATTTAATGAGATTGATTGTCAATCTGTCAGCAGAAACCTAAGGCTATTTAAAAGAATAATTTTCTTAACTCTGTTTTTAACTCCTGTTCTACTGTACTCTTTGTAGCACAGCATTGAGATGCAGTTCATGGTCTGAAATATTAATCAACAGTGTGAAACACATTGTACCCTTAAGAAAAGGAGTTAAGATTAATTGACATGGATTTGGAAAAAATTCAAAGTAGCCTACAGAAAGTTCAATATTTCTGACCTTTTATGGACTCTGAACCAAACATGCTGAAGTTCAGGGTAACTCTAGACGGCAAAGAGATAACTCCAGCTTAATTTGAAAATCAAATAGCCGGCCGTATCTTGTTCCCTTCACCATTGCTGCTTATTAGTCTTGCCCATTTGTTGACCTTAGTTATTATTCTATTGGTCACAGCCTGACTGACACTTGTATCTATCACTTGTCAAGACACATGCTAAGTGTTAAATTATATATTTATCACTCAGCTTACTGAGCAGAAATACGATCAATAAGCGCAAACATGACAGCATGAAAAACAGCTGCATTTCTTTTTAAAGGTGTTGACAAGGACAAGTCAACACTTGACCTTGCGATGCTTTCCACGTTGTCACATGGTCTAATCCAGCATCCACCCCACAGCTGCCTTTATGCCTGTCCTTTCCAAACATGCCTCTCTGAAAGACGGCAAGCTTAACCTATCATTGAGTCCATAACCTTTGACCTTTGTGACCGCGTAGAGCGGCTGAGGTATGGTTGAATTCAGCACATAAATGAATAGAGGGTAGAAGGGCGTTCAGCTGTAAATGGTGTATATCTGGGAGATCACAGGGCAAATGAGTATGACTGGCCCTTTGCCAGCCATCTAATTAATTAACAATGACAGGGAAAAAACGCCCAACATACACCCAAAGACACTGCCACATGTTCCAGCAATTTGTTACGGGTGGAGAAGCACCAGAATTAGAGCATTCACATAAAGTCAAAGTCTGCTTTTAGATTACATGTAGATATAGCCACTGTTTACGGTTGCTGAAGCTGTCATCTAGATTTTAAATGTTTCTCATCCAGTGTCTCTCAAAGGAGCAATAATTCATATCTAAGAAGAGGTGATATTGGAGTGTCACAATGGCTTCAATAAAATCGCATCCCCCTGAAGCTATCGGCAGTCTATCTCCATTACAGTCAAGCACTCTCATGAACCCTGCCTCTGTTGATATCACCTTTCATGAAAGAGCCTTTCCTCATTGTCTCTTTTCATTTTTGTTTATTCATTGTTAATAGAGGCCCCAACACTCCAGTGGTCACAGATATTCTCAAAGGTAAATAAAAGCATGAGAAAAAAAGGCCTGTACGTCTGAACAGAATCCAAATAATATGCATAATATGCACTGATCTGCTGTGGCTGATTATGTGAGCTGAAATTAACAATGCTTTAGGAAATATGAGGATGATAAGAGAAGCCAGTGATTTATGCTGATTACCAGAGAGCCTCACTCATCAAATAAACACTGTTGACCATAAGGAACAGGAGGATATTATGAGCGTATTGATATAATGTCAAGTGTAAGCCCCTTAAGCTATTGTATCTGCTTGAATGAAGCTGCATTTTTCACGCCTGAACAGATAAAGTATTGGCAGGTATCTTACTTTGAGTTGTGAAATTGAGTTTGACTCAAAGGAGGTTTGGCTTGTTCCATAACACACACGCGCACACACACACAGACACACACACTCACACACACATTAGCATATAACTATATAGCATTAATCTAATGCATTTGGTAATACATCATGTAAAACCTGGATAACAGCAGCACTTGAAATACAGTATAATGCTCCCTTATAGCCGGGTTTGTCTCAAACTTGGAGAAGTGGAATTTTCAGTTGCAGATGAGATCTTTCTTTCTCACCTGCACTTCTTTAGTGTGATCGTCACTGCGTCAAAGTGACAGAAAGAGGTGTCTCAGGAAGTGGCTTGAAACAAAGCCAGACCAGGTTAAAGAAATATGTTCCCACACAACAAAACTACCCTCTCAACATTTAGAGGGTAAACCAGCAAGATCTCCAACTGGTGAGGAGGCATAGTTCAATATATCATAACAATTATTGATATCTATACCTTTCAGTTCAGTGAGGTTTACGCACCAAAACTCCTTGGTTAGCTGGAGAAGATGATTTTTGTTAGTTGGATATATCTGATACATAAAAACTCAGCACTGACATTTGGTTCCACCAGGGACACACACAGGTCTCCTGGGTAAAAGTCCTGTGGTTGTTTCACACATCTTTCCACCCCAACCTCCCTCCTCCCTGCATAGACATCAACAGGGGATGTTTTTTTTATAAATACAAGAAGAAGAAACGTAATCCGGGAGAAAATACATTTCCCTCAAAACACAATTGACAATGCAGTGAAGCTGCATAAGAATGTTCATTTTTTAGGTGACGAGGCTGCAAAAAATATATTGCAAACCAGCAAGAATGATATTCTCATGGCTCCCCTCATTGTTGATGCTACCCATCCCCCCTTTTGTTGATGTGTCAGACAATTTACTTATATATATATATTTGGAGCCACAAAAA
>CAFUXE010000790.1:319939-338997 GCA_903364295.1 Serranus cabrilla | reverse complement strand
AAACTGTTGCCATGTTGCAATTTATCCAAGAGCACTGTTATGTTTCATGATGCTCAGAGCGGAGATGGTCAATTTCTCCATACCGTTAAATGTCAGAATTGAGCCGGACGAACTATCCTCATACACTTAACTCGTCTCTGTAGTGTTCTGTTTAGCCTTCCACCTGATATCATTTAACTTTTGTCTCACACTAGACACCGGGTCTCCCAGAATAACCGCAAAATGCTGACCCGTATGTGTAATCCTCTCCCACTCTAATTCTGCATCATTTGCCCTCTGTGGTTTATTTATTGGACTGTATATTTCAATCTGTGGCTAACTGAGGGGGTGGATGTAGACATTAAGCTCTTTTATGTGAGCACGATTTCATGATGGCTGGTTTACATTAGGAATTGTGCACTGATAGTGTACACAATGAGTAGATTAGAGGCCATTTGCGTACACAGCTTTGTAACAGTGACCAGCCGACATGACTCTACCCACTTTGATTATGATTCTCTGTGGGGTGGACCTTCCTCCTCACTGCCGCGTGTATTTAACACCCTGCTTGACATGTTGTAGCAATCATTGCACTTTGGTTGATGCTCGACCCTGCTCCCCACCGCCGCCAGTGTCAGTTTCCTGTCTGTGGTCTCGGAGGATCTCCTGAGCCAAGCTGTTTTATGATGCTGCCCTGCCTGTGAATGTGGATCCGGGCGACAGAGTGCAGCCTCATGGAGATTTGTCATTGGACCTGAGCTACTTGAGTGGATTCATGGTTCATGTCACTTCTTGTTTTAACTGTCTTTTGATTCAGTTTTGCATAAAGCCCATTTAAGTTTCACACTTTGCCTGTCTTTAACCAAGACAGGCAAAGATAAGTCACATGTATTGACAGGTGTCTGATCAGTTGGACAGTTCTGACAGGGTGAGCTGTCATCCTGCCATGCTGTCATATTTTGTGGCATCAGGAAAAATAAAAAAAAAAGGTTTGGATGATGGCTCACATTAATAAATCATATCATACCAATAAAAGGGATTGTGTAGAAAGATTCTTGAGTATTCTCACATACACAAATTTGCCCCGCTGTTTTAGAGGAAGGCTTTTGTCAGAACAGTCACCACCTGTCCTGGACCAGCACAGATCTGCTTGACAGATTTGGACAGAACCACCAAAATAAGATAGAGGAAAGCTCCTTGCTGTGTCCGGGTATCCCAGCCTTCATGATCCAACAGCATAACTACCTTTGCCAGGGAGGTTATGCTTTTGGTCTGCTTTGACTTTTGTCTATCTGTCTACTGGCCCGATTTTCACTAAACTTGGTTGAAGGGTTCGTTCATTTTTGATCATATTACATGGCTCACCTGATCCATTTCTTTTACTTTTTGTTGTCACATAAATACTCAAAACAGCTGAGCAATAAAATACAAATACAAAGAAATATCAATATAATATGACTTCCAACTCAAGAAATGCAACCATCTGAGTGTGTGTGAATGCCCCATTGGCTTGCGGGGGATCTGTGCTCTATGATTGGCATTATAGTTGTTATTGTTACCAACATTTGAAGCTGGCTTTGTATAGTTAAAAAATGAGAGGATGCACCCTGGTAATGTTTTGTAGGGAATGGGCTGCAGGAAAAAGGGCATGTTAGATTATAATAATGATTTCATCAGGAGACATTATTCTCGAGCAGGAAAGTCCACGAAGGGCACTTTCACAACCCAAATCTGTTTGGTTAGTCTGAATAAAAAATATATTTGCAGAATTATTTCCTATTGATTGGAAAGTTGGAAAATGTAAAAACGGAATAAAAAACAAAGAAACATGGGGCTGAACGCACCATGAAATATTGCCGTTTAAGAGTTTTTACTTCGACTGCACTGATCTATATGCGCATTAATTCTTTCTCCTCCAGTTGATCCTGAATGATTTCATAAACCTCATTATTTTTATGGACTCTCTTCAGTATCTCCTCAATGTGTTCTTCGGCCAAAATGTCAAGCAGCAGAAGTCTAAGTCAGTCCTCTGCCGGTCAGGTTGCATCTGTCGCTCTGTGTACATCTCACAAAAATGCCTGTGCAGGTAGTTGGTTAATGTCCTGTAATTATGTGGGATAACGTTCACAGTGCAATCGTACCACACTAGGGTTCGTTTGGAAATGAGCAAGACCCCCTCTTGCAAGTGGTCTCGGAGTGGTCTTTGATTTAAAAAGAATACATTTTGGGTTGTTAAAGTGCCCTAAAGAAAGAGGTCAGGGTTGACGAATGGGTCTTAAACATCAGAGACAGCTGTTTATTTCCCAGTACCAACCACAAGTCTACAGTGGTTAATTTTAAACCATTGACACAGTCATGCTTTTACCAAAACCAAAGTGTTAGGATGTCATGAAAGGTTTTTCAACTGTGGCCTGCCGTTATATGAGCCAGTTCAGTTATAACAGCTTGCAAAAAGGACATACCATACATCCTTTTATCATTTTGAGACCTTAAAATTAATTCTAATCACAGACTAGTGCATAGCTGAATCTAATTATTGTCAAACCTTCACATTGATTAAGTGCCCTGTAGGTGGCCACTGGAGGTCTGACTCAAGCTCAGAGTGGTGACACTCACTAAACAGGCTAATGTCTAATGCTGTATCTGAGAAACAGTAAAATGCAATTTAGCTGACCAACTGCGGTGTGACAAACACGGCCGTCAGTTTGATCACCAAGTTTGTACCTCACAGGTGAGACATAATGGCCTGAGTGTGTTATTCTTTGGTGCACTGCAGGAATTGTTATGTTCAGTCAATGGCCTGATGCGCTCAAACGGCTGCAGACTGCAGTCCAAATTGAATTAGTCAAAGATCCGTCTTACAACTTAATCAGATACACTTTCAGACCGCTAATTAAGAAGAATAATTACATATGCCTGTCCCCTGTGGGGCAGAGTACTCCTAAGCGTGTGTTTTAGAGGGACTATTATTAATTATGGTGGCTAAGGACTGAAATGATTATGGCTTTCTGCATTGTCATGTCAAGTGTGGCATGACTGAGAAAATAATTGTTTTGATCTGCTCCGCTGCGTTCAAAATCTCAAGTCATCCTGATAAACAATTCAGAAACGTCATGCTATAATTATCTTCTATAAGTTTTCCCTCAAAAGTGTCTCTCTCAAATTGAGCGGAAAAGTTTCCTTCCCACCCCCATCTGCTTTTTCTGCTCATTATTTTAACTCCCTAATCCTGGCCTATATTATACAGCTGTGACAGGGGCTGATCCGCGCTGAATCCCTGAAGAGTGCGAGTGAACCTCTGCTGGATTGAGGGATCTAGAAGACGGCACTTGGTCAATATCAGGTACCCTGACGATATTTAGGCTCAAAAGAGGTGCAGAAGCCTTTGTGAACATTGGGACTGTGCTTGCGTCAAGTGTAATAAATTTACTTCTTGATAAGTGGAAGTAGGTCACAAAAGGATTTACTAAGCAACCATATTTGACTAGTTCTTGTGAAGTGGGCTCATTTTAAGACTAGGAAAAAAATTATTCTTTACACATATGAATAAATTCATTTTGATTCAAATAGCTGCCAAAGATCCTAAGACTGATCATTAAAACCACTTCTCATATTTTAAGGGTGTCACGATTCTCCAAATGCACAACTTGATTGATCTTTTGATTTTTAAGGTTTAACCTTTTTTTTTTTTTTTTGAAGCACAAGGCTGCACTGTAAAACTTTTAAGTGTAAATCTATAATAATGAACATTGCCGGAAAAGTTCTGTATTTTATTTTATTTTACAGTTTCTTACTTACGTTTAAGAAATACAGTGAATTACTAGAAATACATTTGCAGTATTTTACTGTATTCTCTTAAGTTTACAACAGAATACTATTCACATTTTTATCAGTAAATAACTGGATATTTAGGGTACACATTTACCATAATTTTATAGTAAATTCCTGTAAAAAAAACTGCATCCTCTCAAAGTGTTATTTTTTGTTTTACTGTACTTAATTGCAGTTTCGAGGTACTTGTATTTGATTTAAATATTTCCATTTATGTAACTTATACTTTTACTCCACTACATTTTGTGGCAAATATTGTACTTTTTCTCTGTTACATTCAACTGACAGCTTTAGTTATTTTTCAGGTCGAGATTTAACATAAAAAACATCTGTGATCTCAATTAAACCTCATAACAAATGAGCTGTATGATTACAAATCACCATTCTGCACAATAAGTACTTTTACTTTTCATATTTTAAGCATATTTTTGTGCTGGTAATTTTAGAGGAATTTGACTTGTAGTGGAGTAATTTCACAGTGTGGTAATAGTGCTTTTATTTCAGTAAGGAATCTGAATACTTTTCCACCACTGATTTTAAGGTCTTGGTTTGTAAAGATCAACAGATCATTGTTTTTTTGCCCCCATGGCTGTTGTTTCTCTAACATCTCTCACTCTGGCAGCGTTCATGCTGTCAGGAAAAGTTGTATTTTTTCTTCAAAGACTCGCATGTTGATGTCATATACTGTATGAGGACGTATGCTGTATTATATTTTAATATATTATATTATAATACAGTGTGACTGTCAGAAACATCAGTCCCAAAATCATAATTCTGGTTTGGGATTTCTTACTATTTGATACTCCAGCAGCAGCATTCACATGCTTTACTTTTCATGGTTGTCTCTCTCCCAGCAAACACCTGTCCCCAAATTAACTTTTCTAAACTTCCGTCAGTAAAGTGAAAGATGTAATAAGTTTAGCGACGTGTTGCGGCATGAGACAGCGAATGTGACAGTAAATCTTGGATAGCAACACTAAAGAGATATATAGGTCGCGGTAAGGTCGCATGTAAATGATTTGTGTGAAGAATTAGATTTGTAATGTAACAAGACACAACACAGACATCCTTTTCTCATCACGCATAATTGCTTCGGGCATATACTCTGTAATACGCTTATAAGATTAAGACTCGCAGAATGAATGTGTCATCTGCAATTCAGAAAGAGATGGACATTTTCTTTATTAAGCGTGACGATATAAGTCACAAAAGTTGAGGCATTCTGTAAAGCATTCTCGCATGCACAAACTTATATTGCTGTATTTCTTACTTTACTGTAGGCAGCACAAAGAGGGGAAGACGTATAACAAAAGTATGAGAGAGAAAACTGATAACCATCAGTGCTTCACAGATGACACATTGGTATGGGCACTGTAGCTACAAGCACCTCCTTCCTGCACCTAAGTGCCATTCCATATACACCTCTGTTAGAGCGCAGAGCAATCAATAGAGTCACACAGATAAGAGCTCTCCTCATCTGATAAGGCTCTTGAAAAATCAGGGCTTTATACCTAAAGGCTAATCACGGATTAGAGCCACTCACAGAGAAATTTTAGATACATTGGAAATATTATAGGGTTGCCATGCTATTGTTTCCTTGTGCTGTCTTAGCATTGTGTATGCATTGATATTGATATTCTTTCAAGCTATAATTAAGGAATAAAAGAGTAGTAGGCATGATTTAAAAAAACGCAGCCCTTGGTATTATAGAAATCTGCGATCAAACATTTATCATAAATTGCTGTTTCAAAATTCTAAACTTTTTTTTTAATCCGAGGACTTGCCAACACAGAAGTGGGTTATTATTATCATCAGTGCAAAATTATAACAAGCATCTAGACAGCTGAAAGGAAAAGAGACAGCATTTCACTCTGAATTCATATCCAGCATGGCTGTGTTAAAAGGTTTCTCGCTAATATCTTTTACAAAGAATAAGATAAGATTTAACACATCGAAAAACTGTCAAAAACAACAAAGTTTTGAAGATTATCAACTGATCATCTATCTCAAGAGGCTGGTCTCCTCAAAATTACAATATAGGGTGTTTGTATAGATTGACGTAGTCGTAGTAGTGATGGAAGTGAGGAGTTGAAATGTCGGGTGTCACGGGTCGAAACAAATGGCAGACTTTCACCCAGGAGAACGAAGTTTGTGTCCCATGTGAAAACAAAGTTAAACTACTTTTACACAACTTCCATGGCTCACGTCACCCTCGTGACTACTTCACTTGAGGCATTTACTTACATTTGTTTACTTTTTAAGCTGTCTTAAAAGACCAGGAAGGTTTTTGCCCTAAACCTAGGTCAGTGGTTTTGTAGCCTAAGCTCTGATCATTTTTTTTATTCAGAATTTAAGCTTTGACATCCCTAATAGTTAGGTGAAACGGTCATCTAATTATTTTTGCCTGAAACACTGATCAAGCCGTGGTTAGGACGTTATATTCATCCATCTATGTTTGAAGTTGTCGCTTTTGAAACTGTACTTGTCAACCACAGAAACATTTTACATCACGATGCGTTCAAGTGGCTGTTTGTAATAAGGCCTGCTTTACAATGTGATTCCACAAGGGAACAAGAAAGTACATGAGAATCACAATAACCTGAATTGCTATTGTCAGTCCTGCTTTAACAAGCAACTTTGAGTTATGTATTGACAAATGTATGTGTCATGCGAATCAGTTGTTTGCTTCATTAAATGTTTCGGAGTCCCTTCCCGAAAGTGAAGCTGATGAAGAACGTTTGATAACATGTCGAAAAGCCTCTCAGTCTACCACCTCTACAGTGCGGTTTCATCTCGACATGACTTCATTACAAGCCTTTTCCCAAGAGACGACGGTGATGGAACACTACTTTCTTTACTGCGGTGCCTTCATTTAGTCCCCCGTTGTTCAAAACAAATACATGTCATTTCAATAGCTGTACAATCGCGAGCCACATAAATCAATAAACACACCAAACAAGAAGGGATGCCATCATAACTTAAACAGGGTTCTCATTCATTTTTTATCAAAATCAATACTTTCTCTTTAAAGGGATGCAGAGAAATTACTTCATTACTACAAATTACAGTAATCAATGCATAATGAATGTTCCCACCAGGGTTAAAAGAAGTCACAACCACAAACATGTGGCAACTATTCATCAAGCTTTCAGGTCAAGTACAGTATATTCATAACAGGGGGAAGATGGGCCCAGACAGCAAACTGTTTTCTGTGTACAGAGGATGTTTTGTGTTTTTTTCGGGGCCCAATTATTTGTGGATGTCTGAGAATAAGGCAGAACGGTCCTGTTGAAAATGTATGTGCTGTACTTTCGGAGGTTTAAATTGGTTTAAAGTGGATTTATAACTGGAGGTCACCAAACCCAGAGAAGAAACTCATGTCAGCTATAATAAATCCAGAAGGCGAATCTCATTATGTTCAACCTTGTCACTGGATCTCAGCTTCGATACAGTATAGTTATTATGAAACAGTGACAGACTGTGTATAATGTTTAAAGTCAAGTTAATAAACTGGCAAAAGATGAAGGTTCATGGTCAAGTGCTTTTCGTCTTTCCACTTATGTAAGCCTAAATGTTCTATTTTACACCATCTGCCTGTCAGAGAAACCAAACTGTTAGCGCTGTTAAGGTGCACGACGATGTATACATGTTGTAAATATATGTTCTTGTCAGCACGGGAATGACATTTGCGGAAGGGCGGATTTTTTTCCGCAAAGAAATAAAGCCAAAAGACATACAGGCAACATAAAGAGAAGTTTATACATAACGTCACTAAGGTATTGCACTTATAAATGAATCGTATTTGCCATTGTTCAATGGGTCATAGGTAATCTCCTTAGCCCTAGCAGATGCTAATAAAGAAATGTGTATGTTGTTTTGCCAATAATCAACACCCCTGAACTAAACTATCCATGCCCCATAAAACATGAAGCCGTCACAGGGACATTTATCTTTTTAATCATCGTCCCTTTGCCAAATGACACAGTAATGAAATGTTCATATTTTTCCATTTTTATTTTTTCCTTCTCAGCCAGAAGGTGCGCCAAGTTGTCTGTGTGACCATCTGTGTGTGTCTTTTCTGAGGGTCACCACAGTGAGCAGAGAGATGGGACGTGTTGCAGGGAGGTTGGCAGTGGCAGACTTAATGTGGTGTTACCATACTCCTGCAATGTTAACGAGCTGCACTGCTCACAGGCAATCACACAGGATGGTAAGCAGACAAGACCCATTTTAGATTTAGGCTTTTTTTTTTACCCGAAAAGGTTGATGTTGACAACACACTGGTGACAACCTCAATATTGGCAGATAGGGCTGTGCTGTTTGGCAAAACAACTTGATAAGTAAATATAATTTCTCGATAACGATATGTATTGTGAAAACAAAGCTTCAAGATTGAACCACAGACTGTATAAAAGAAGTGAACACATCCACCAATATGTCACCAATTAGTTTGTAGGCTACAGTTTAGTTTTCACATTCATGCAGTAATCATCTTTTTGGGGGGAGCCAGAAGTAACCATAGTTGGAAAAAAAGGTGGAACTGACAGAGAACTGCCAGGGTCCCAACTTGCCAATCACAAGGTAGCCACGCCTTAAAGCAAACCCTGTTTTGTCGTCTATTTAACTCTAAATGAGATTATAATTTACAGAATGAACATCATGCTGTATTGAAGAAGACTTGAAAATACTGATTTAGACCATAAACCCGTTAGAAAAAATGTTTACTGAAGTAAAACATCAAGTGAGAAGTAGGGTAATTTTCTCATAGAGGTATATACAATAGCAACCAGTGTAGTTAGAAGGAAAAAAAGGCAGGGTTCTGGCATTTCAGCCTTGTCTTCATTTTTTAGTCAGGAATGGGGTGTCACTATCACAATACCGTTTTTCTTCAAATCTTAAATTCTTTAGCAAACATCTGCTATTCAGAAAGCAAGTGCACTCACAGCATTTCAGTGTCTCTACAGACTGAAATCTGCGTGTGTGTGTTCAGTCAACCAGCAGCATATTCAACCTGATGGGGGCTATCAGCGTTAAAGGGCAGCAGCAATTGTGCTCCTCATACGCTCTTCTTCGGCTGGTAAAATGACAGTCAAGGATCACTTTTATCTGATGTCACACTGATCAAGTGCTGCCTGTTCTGCCCCAGCTTGGTCATCACAGTTAATCCTCACTGGCTCTTCTGTACGTGCCAAGAACACTGCTGGGATTGCACACACAATTGTATTGTGCAGACCGCTGTGCTTTGTCAGGTGAGAGATGGAAGCGGCGATGAATGTACTTTCAGTGGTACTTCCTGATGACAAAGACGACTCGATGCTGCTCAAAAGAACCAAATGACACCCTATTGTCCTTCTCCAGAGCGGTGCCTTCACTGCTCTGCCTCTCTCATCAGTGAAGCCCGACTTTCTGTTGCTGTCACAGAGGGGAGGATCAGTGTTTTGTGCTGCAGCATCTTACATCAAGAGACTTCAAGGCACAGTCTGTGATCCAAATGTAAAAAATGGGCAGAAGCATTCATAACAAAGAACACAGAGCCTGCTAGCACTTACAGATTAATATTGATAGATTGATAGATTTTTAATGCTATTAAGGGTTTGCCAGTAATTAGTAAAAATGTGTAACAAGAAAACAGTATATTTTCAATAATGATCAGATGAGGATGGAGTCGTTTGTAAATGTTGCAGCACATTCACTTAATAATTATGTACTGTTGATAAGTATGCAAAGGTCATTTCTACAAGCGAGTTTTACCTTTATTTCTTTAAGTATCAGATGTAAGATTGCACCCTCTGTTATGGCTACATGTTCTACTCTTTGCTATCAGTGTTTCAGTGCTGTAGGTACTCCATTTCTCAGAAAAAGTGGTCGTTAAGGCTGTAAACATGTGCCCTTGGACTACAATTCTGAAAAGCTTTCCAGCAAGTGTTATTCTGCCTATTTCAAGATGACCTAAACCTTCCTTTCCATCTTGAAATGTACGCTACTTTTCTTCTCTTCATAACACCGATTAATTGTTCCCTTTATGCCTCTTTCAGTGTTAAATTTCTAATATTGTCGCAAATGTGTTCTCTCTGAAAAGAGGTAGAGAAGATTTCACTTTCACTTAACAGTGAGAGAGCAGAAATGGCCAGGTCAAGGTTGGGTCTGATGAATGCAGATTATTTTGGGTGCTCTGCATCATTGCAGCTTGACCTAAGTGCAACCCTTGACATGATTGATCATGACAGTGTGGATGATAAATTGAGAAATGGCATTAATATGTGTGGCACTGTCTTGGACTAGGATTGCAGAAAAACTGGGGGTTTTACATTCATAATGGTATACAGCAAGACTTCTGGAGCTGTTTTTGTCACGTGTAATATTTTGCAGTTATACTTGTTTTGGTCTTTTTGAAGTAACTTTTTCTTTGTGGTTGTTTTACCCTCTCTGTAGTCATTTTGTGTCTCTTTGAAGTTGTTTAATGTCTCTGTGTGATTACTCGCTGTCTTTGTCATTTTTTTTTTAAGTTGCTTTGTGTCTGTTTATGGTTATTTTGCCTCTTTTCATAGTCTTGTGAGTCTGTCTCTTGCAGCAGTTTTGCATCTCTTTGTAGTTGTTTTGTGCCTCTCATTTTGACTCTCTCACTGGTTTGTCTCTTTCACTGACATTTTGCAGGTGAAGGCCCAGGGGGGGCTCCTGACATTTGGGCCCCTGAGCCTGTGCCAGGTAAGCTTGTTTAGTAACCCCATGGTGCATTTAGTATGTGTGATTTTTACACGGCGCTTGTGCCCCATCTCAGAAGCATCTTTGGTAAAATATGGCACCATTAAAAGAGGGCTCAGAGTCTGCTGTGCAAAGCAAATTAATCTGACAATTTAGAGCCAGGGTTCAACCCAGGACATTGTGCTCCCCAGACTACAACTGCACCAGAGACAGCATTCCTTGTTTGCTTTGGCCTCTTTGTTCAGTCATTTACTGTCTGCCTGATCTGTAACTTTGCCTTGTTTATTTTCTTAATTAAGTCACTGTCGCATGCCCCGAAAGATAAAAGATCAGACTTTGTCACATCTTCCTTTAAGTGTACCGAAATACGCTCACAAAGACAATTATTAGTGCTCCATTGCTTTATAAGTTCACTAAAGCATTTCTCCTTCTGTTTTTGCCATCTTTTTATCAGCTTCAAAAGCAGCAAACGCCATCTGTTTTCTCTGAGGCTGAGGGACAATGGATGGTTAGATGAGATGGTCCTTAGAGCCAGCTTTTTTTTCCTCCTCCATAGTCTGCTTGAACCATGTTCTGTAAACTCTGACATCCTTCCTTTTAATAAGAATCAAACAACTTTTAATTTATGTCTCCTATTTTAGAAACACTTAACAGGCATGTCACTTACCAGGGATATATATTATGTTATGTCATTTTTTAAACACACATTTACCTGGTACGTCATTAAAAACCACTGTGGTAAAAGGAAGAAATTATGTTGATTTCCCTTATAGGCTATGAATGTAAATGTTTTTTCTGCTTATGACTCAGCGACTTAATACTTTGGACAAGCGCCTGCAGCTCGACAGATGAAGGTAAAAGAAGTGTTGTTGGCTTGCGGAGGTCTTGATTGCCAGCTCTAAGCCCACCCACAGGTGTTAAAGGCAGTTCACTTCTCAGGAGCAGTGACTCCAGACGCTGAGTTGTTGTAATATATACATCAAATTAAAACAGGAGATTTTTTTCCCCCCTCAATTTGACATTCACAAGAATGTCCCTGTATATTAAATTCAAATTAGTCACTTGTTCCTTTAATTGTGTCACTGGAGAAAGTGACAAGAAATATTCACAGAATAACTACTGTGCCTGTAAATTAGGTGAATATCAAAGGTGTGGTGGTGCTGCAAAATGGATTTGACACACACACACACACACAAATGGGACTGACTGTGAAATGTACTGGGCAAAAAGAGGGAAGGGGGTGTAACAGTGTGAGGTACCTGAATCGCACAGAGCAAAATCCACTACGCTCCGTTACACCTGCTGTGATAGTTTTGCAGGGAAATTATGACATCTGGTTAATTAGAACATATTTTTCAGCAGCCAAGTAGTGTTTTGACATCCGGTTCATTAGAACATATTATTCAGCAAGACAAATGTAGTTTGATCACACCTGTTGCAGCAATCTTACTTACATTATCAAATGTATCCATCAACTGAGACATGTTTTCCCCATGCTTCACGAATAATGACATTACTCACTCCCATGTACTCGCTGATTAGCTGCAAAATGTCATCCACTTTCTTATGTGTGAAATGGCTGTTTTTGTCTAGAATGTACAGGTTTGTTTCACTTGGTTGCTTTGGAAATTAAAGACCAAAGCAGTGCCAGCATACTGGCAAAAGTCTCTGCTCTTCTCTGCAGAGAAATGGGAAGAGAAAAGATTTTTTTTTTCTCTTCGTTTTTCACATCGAGTGACTCAATTTCACGCTCCATTGGCATATCTGGGGTGACGCGCCATGAAATCAGTCCAATTCTGGGATTTCAGAGGAACAGTATTTTGAAACCTCTGGAGATATGTGGCCATATTACTTTCCCCACCTCCGGACAGATTACACTATTATGTGACAGTTGCAAAGGTGAAACTGTGGTGATGGTATGTTCCCTATGTTGGTAAACTGGCTTCTAACAGCACTCTGAACAGATACTATTGAACAAATCACAAGTAATTCAACTAAAGGCACCAATTCATTTTGTAACATAGACGTATTTTTCGTGTTTGAAGCTGAGAGCAGAAAAACGCAGAGAGAGAGAAATTACTCACACCTGGGTTTGACACTTCATGACTTCATGAAAAATTTCTCAAGTTGACAAGGAATGTACCGTACTTTGAAAGATTTGAAAAGTACTGTGTGACTTACTCATTTTTTTTCCACACTTTACAAAATTGTTAATAATGTGATAGAATGTGAAAATTAGGATCTTGGGGTACTCGGTTTGACATAAAAAAGTATGTTTGTCTGGTTAATTTTAAAGTTTTTCTGTTAATCAGAAGGGTGTTTGACTCCAACATTCTTAGGGAAGGCTTCAATTAGGTCAATTAACATCAATAACAAAGGAGTTACTAACATTTGACCTTGATGTCGCCTTGCATGTAGTAAAATACATTTTTATGACTGAAGTTAAGATTAATATACACTCCATTGCCAGTTAATTGGGTACACCTTGATTTACGATTTTTTTTATGTAGTAGTTTTTTATAATATCAGTTATATATCCAGTGCTCATTGGGGGGGTCACCATTCAAAGGTTGGGACCAAGTTCTCATCTGATCGACTTCACACTTGCGAGGTGTGTTGAATTGTGTATCTGAAGTCGTTCAGATTAATATTTGTTGAGATATGTGAAGGACATTCATACAAACATATACAGAAAGACAGACATATAGAGACTCCTTTCTTTATAGATAGAGGATGCTGCTACAGAGTTACCTATTGGCCAAATGGCACCAAATTTGTTATGGTCACCAAGACATATGCTCATGTGGTTGCAATAGCACGAAGAGTTTGTGAAATATATTATATAAACTGTAAATACATGACATTTTTTGTAATGTAAATCCTGCCCACAGCATTTGAGCAAACTGTGAGGGCCAGATTTAGCATATACAACTGTATGAAACATCAAATATCCCAAAAAATCCAAACTAGTTGCTTTCCAGCTTGGTCCAGAGATTTTACCAAACTTTACCAAATTTGGGGAATATTCCTCAAAATGAGCGGGAGGAGTGGTGGACAAAAACAGTACATTTCAGACTATCTAGATGTGGCTTTTGTGAATAGATGGACTAACAGAACTGAGGAAAAAAAGCATTTGGTTTTTGAGACCTGTGTTTCAAAAGTTACAAGGCAAATTGTAAAGTTTGTTGTAATGGCGCCACCATCTAGCCAAATATTGCTGCTACACTTCCTTGGGTCCTCATAATACCTCGGCTAATTAAAGTAGATCAGATACACGTTTTTTGAGATATGCGAAGAACATAATCAGGCACCTCCCTCCCAAAAGGCAAGCATGGATACACCCATACACATAAAGTGTTAGCAGTTGCTAATAAATTGGCAGATTTCCTGGAGCCGCCCTGCAGAGAGCAGGGGGTTATGAAGTCCGTGGGAGGAGTCCTTCAAGATAAACATCAATAAGCACTAAAGCATGTCATGCTTTAGTTATATATACTGTCTGTTGTACATGCAGTAAGTTTTAAACTCTTATCTTGATTTTGCAGTAAGGATTTTTGTTTGTAACATTGTTGTGTTTCCATACAGTTTGGAAAGGGCTTCTCTCTGGTCTCAGTTGGAAACACAGAGTTACTTCCCAGGAAATGAGTAACCGGAGCTAAACAGGAGAAGGTCGGCAGGCAGCAGGGGGGATAGGTTGAACACTACAAGGAGTGGGCACACTGCTGGGAAAGACTGGAGGCAAGCGAGGAGTTCAAGCTCGAGTCTAGTGATCATCAGCTGGGGGTAAGCCACGTGAGACGGCTGGTGGGCGCTGAGGAGAGCAGGCAGGAGACTGGTGGACTATGATAGGAGCCTCACAATACCACAGGAACCAGAGATGAGGTAAGCCACACAGAGACAAGCGGCAAAAATAACTTGCAGCTAAGTTAGACGTTCACCCTATCTCTCCCAGAGCAACAAGACAAATTGGCAAACTGAAAAGAGGTGGCTGAAGTCATTTCCTTGAATACTCGGGAGCAATGAGCAGCAGCTGCAAAGTAATCAAGTAGATGCAGAGCAGCTGGGGCTGTAGCCTGCACACTCTGGAAGTGAACCAGCAAAAAGTTGTAGTTTGTGTTTGTTGCATGAGCTGAAATGCAAGGAGAATGCACATTCCCATTGAAATCTATGTATCAAGATGGTCAAAGCGGCAGCCATTTTTATGTGTACCTTTGCCACTGGTGACCATCATACTTTAGTATAAACTACAACCATGTCCTGCTGATTTTCTGTAACCTGATTCTTCTAAAAGTTTCTTTTGACACTTTGGTTAGCAGATAATTTGTTTAAATAGAAAATAACCTCAATATATCTTTAAACTGCCTCTGTCTTCTATGCTCCATCCCTCTGTTCAAATGCAGCCGCCACCACGAACATTTAGTTGGCAACTCTAACGTTTTTCTTTTTACAGGCAGGTATTTAGCATCCTTCTCAGGGATGTCATTTCTCTTTCGATCTCAAATCCCTCGTCCCTGGAGAAAGGAGCTGATCATTTGGCATTGCAGTCCTCTCCCCACCTCATCTGTCCTTGTTATAGTTGTTCCGCTGCCTGGCTTTTCAGGTGGGATATAGAGATTGGATATATTTTTTTTTTCAAGTTGACATGCTCTCAAGATTCTGCCTGTTTTCCACTATAAGTAAAATACTGTCAGAGTTTCATGTGATCAGAGTTTTTATTCATAGGAGAATTCTACAAAAGTTTGCACCAGTACTTTGAATGCAGGCCTTATCAGCCTCATTACTAGTTGAGACAGACAGTCCTGCAATTAACTGTGGTTTGTCCGGTATTTCTAAACCTAAAAAATCGCATGTAGCATATTTTCTATAAATTAATTTCCTATCAACTTTGAATGCAGAACCAAACACATCAGGTCAAGGTAACCGCTGTTTTTAATTCCAGCCGGGAGCCAAATTTTCTGGTTTCTCCACTAATTTTTCTAAGGTTGAAACTCACTGAATGGTCAAAAAAAAAAAGGTGGTATACAAGCTAGAACAGAATCTGTGCCATGTTTATGTAAAAGGGTGAGGGTGGATACAAATTCTTCAGACGCTTGGACAGTCCGAAAGGCTAATGTTTGTTTAGTGTAAAGGTTTGGGGCTTGGCATTTACTTGATAAGGGCGAGGGGGTTGGGAAACATTATTATCACAAAGATAGAAATACAAGGATGTGTGTGTTTGTGCTGAGAAAGGGTTTGTCTAATGAATTAATTAATTCACACTTGAAGCTCTTATGTATTTGAGGTTTACAAATAGCAGCAGCTTTTTAACATGTGTGAAACATGCTTTGAGCATTTCAAACATGGAAATCATGTTCTTGATTTATTGCTAACCAGGCATGCTCAAGTCCTGGTATGATTTAATATTTTTGTATATTCCATAAACAAGTAATATGGGGCATGACGTGTGCCATCGCACAAAACATAAAATCCATGAGGCTTAAGCATCATCTACATGTTATTGAACAAGTTGATACAGCGCTCATTTGGTTACATTTAGTTTCTGAAGGTTACATGAGGCCAGCTTCTGTAAAGTAGTGCCAATGGGTATTTTACCATCTCATTTGAATTAAGCAGCTAGTATTGGAATAAGCCCTTGTTACATTAACATATATTTGACAGAGTCAAATTAACCTCAGAAGAAGTCAGTCCACTAAGGTGAAAAGGCTTGACCACACCATCCATGGAAGCAGCACTTCTGATGTTGAAAAAATGCACCACCCAAATAAATGGACACTGACTTCAGAAGCATCTTATCAGAATTCAAGAGTTTCATCATTATAAAGACATCACATTAAAAAGACAAGACGTTAAAGAAATTTGTTTTTTTCCAAGCTCATCATTATCACAGAGACTTGCTTGCTTTGGTCAAAGTTCAAACTCCCACAGCCTTCTGGGGGAACTGTGCATGTGCATGGCCAATCTACAATAGATAATCTAAATAATACAAAAGAAAGAAGTAAAACTTCTACTATTCAAAATTTTCAATTCAAGGCTTTTCTGAGTGCTGATCTACCAATCTTGCAAAGAGCATCCCCAAACTTTCTAACATTAACCATGTTCAATTCAATTGTCAAGCCAATTGTAAGTCGATTTTTAAAATGTTGCAAAAAGGAAATGCCAGTTATTCTGCCGGTAGAACAGAGTAGTAGAGTTTACACACTGGAATCAAAACATGTCACCCTGACAGCCTCCACGAGAGGAAACTGAAAAGGGATTTTGGTTTAATTGTATTATTTGTTCTTCAAGTCCGCTAGTATTGTCAATGTTTGTTCCAAGATGAAGAGGACTCCATATAATATCTTGAAAGACACCACTAAAGGAAACAGCTGACCAGTCATGTGGTTTGAATGTTGGTCATATCTGACAGCTATTCAAGTACAGCAACTCAAGGCAACTTTTAAGTACAGCATCTCAGCTCATCTGGATGTAAAGGTTCTTTGTGCAAATGAGGACGGTAGATTGAATGGAACGCATGTAGAGAAAATGTTTTGTTGCTCACTGTGTCCTCACAAAGGTGCATGGATTGATGAATGTATAATTCTTGTTCTTTCAAAGTCTCAAGACAAGGTTCGAGATGAGGACAAACTTTTTGTTTTCAATAGTACAGAGATAATAGATGCCTTTCTCGAGACATTCAAGGAATAGAACAGAAAACTTCAAAAGAAAAGGAGTTTGATGACCTTAAGGAAAGTCCACAGTTATTAACACAAAATGAAATGTTTTGACACACAGAAATGATGGAAGGCTCTTGGATACTAATGCTGCAAATCTCTCATGATGTGTTTTATGATCTGAGAGGGGCATAGTACTAAATAACCCCCTTCATCTTCATCTTAAGTTTTTAACATCATTTCTTTCTTCTTACACTAAAACAGATCCTAGTTCCGGCACGCTTAATGATCCTTCTTCATCATAACAATGTTGAGTAACATTTACACATGATGTACCTGGTAGCATATGCTACAGATTAGCAGAGCCTGTCTTGTAATAGTTTTTTCTTTTTTCACACTTTCACAACATGCTGTTAATAAAGAAAGTAAGGTTTGAAGTTCAATCAACAAGATTTCCAACCTAAACAACAGAATAGAATGTCAATGCCCATAACGAACCATATGAGCGGAGAACAGTCGATAACGTAAATATGCATATATTGGGGAAAAGAAACCAGACTGGTCAAATTCTATGAGCCATGAATGTTGGTGTTTTGATTGTGAGATTGCAAAAACAAAGCCTCCGGACTGGACCATAGACTGCATAAAAGAGGCGGACATAACCACCATTATGTCACCAATTGGTGACCCATATGAGCATTTCACAGCCTGCGATACAGTGGAGCGTTCTAAAAATAGCAAACACATTATTATACATACGTGTATGGTTCACGGTTATTAAAAAAAGGCTGCAGTTTCAGTTCATTTATGCTACAAAACCACTGAGCTAGGTTTAGGGTATAAGAAATTCTGGTTAGGAGTTATAAAAGACAGTTTAAAAGTAAATAAATATACATAAATGTCTGAAGTGAAGTAGTTACAAAAAGATATCACTGTCAACCACTACCACTAAATCAGCTAGTAATTCTCAGCTAAAACGTTAACATGAGTTTCATTTTCCTGCCTGTACAAATGCCCTAAATTGAAGTTTTTGAGGGGAGACCAGTCTGTTACAATAAATGTTTTGAATTTTATAACACTATAATAACGAAATTGTTATAACACTTCCTAATAGACTGCGTAAGTTATCCAATTTCTGTGCTTTATTTTCAGGAAATCCAATGGCGTAACTGTAACTAATGGTTCCTTATAATCCATAAACTAATCTTGAAGACTGTATTCAAGGCACCTCTCTTTAACTTTCTTTATTCTTACAAAGTGGGCAGTCCATAGCACCGAGAAAGGGCAAGCCACAGAAGGTCAGAGCATGGTATCAAACGCATTGTGACTGCATTTTGCACGCCGTAAAAAGGAATTAACCTTAAACTTATATGCACTAATCTAAGAAGACACCCCAACAAACCATAGCTAATGCTTTGAGTGTTCTGACCTTTGTTATAAACCAGTAAAATCAAATCACTGTTATCCATTATTAATTTAATCTTCTGATTTTCAGGTTACAAAATTAAATACTTCCAAGTGTGATGCCCTTTTTTAAACACCATAATTCCAGGCCAGGGATTTTCATTGGCGTCTCTAGGTCCATCTAAACTTGCTAAATGTCAGTGAGGTGAAACTGCACCTCCTCTTTTTGAGAAATTTCAGTCGGACATTGAAAGATGGGCTCCACATTCCCTTTTTCTCTGGGTGAAGTCTAATCTGATGAAGATGAATATGATCAAATTCAATTACACTTTGGAGTCATTACTTGCGGCAGTCCCTGTGATATATTTCCACGAGTAGGGCTGTGGTGAACATGAAGTTCTGATAATGATGATTACTGTCCATGATACATTTTAACGATAATGTCAGACCAAAGGAAAAGAGCATTGGTGAACTTGAAAAGAGTTGGCACCCACA
>CAFUXE010000790.1:289480-310863 GCA_903364295.1 Serranus cabrilla | reverse complement strand
AGCATGTTACACTCTGCAGAGCAACACTGACGGAGAGCCTGTTTGTTTCCCATCTGTCTCTTCCTCTCAGTCTACTGAGCTGTTCTCTGTCGTTTCTGCTGGTGGAATTTCATTTCTTAATTGATTTGTAACTGTGCCTTTGCCATTTTGATCACCCTGGCACAAAAACACAAATATGTGTTGATTCAACACTACTTTTTTCTTGTATTTTTTGGAGTCTGCAATAACACAGTTGGAAGCTCTTGCAATAAACAAAATCTTTGAATCTCAGTGCACCATGTTTTACCACGATGTTGGTGTCAGAGATAAATCATATTTTTTGATCAAACTTGATTGATTGGTTCTTATTTGAATTTGTTTGGTGATTTCAAGCTTGCATACCATATGCCTCTCTTCATTGCAGTCTGAGCAGCTTGTTTTTTGGTAAAGATACATCCAACCAAGTAGTTAAAATGATACTACAGGAATAATAAAAGGGAGATTCTTAGTTAGTCAGTTACCATGAGCATTTCTCATTAAAACAAATAGACACAAAAAGTCACAAGCTTGCATGTCTGTTTGCTAGCACAGTGGCACCTATTAACAATTCAAGCCATGCAGCTAGCTGAAGGATAAGAGTGGAAACTTTTTTTGTTACAAATCCCTTGTATAGGAGAATAACATTTAAATTTAAAATGTCAAGCCTTCCCTTTTAGGCCCCACTTCTATTGCATGAATTGATTGTTATTGATCATGACTGATGTTCATTGTTCAACTCACAAATGTAATTTCCATCTCCTGTTTAGCATTTGGAAGAGGGACGTGACAAACATGTGAAGCAGCATCTCTCCGTCTTTCTTGTTTATTTCTTTGTATTTGATGAACAGTGATGGCGATTTAAACAACCGCTGGATTCTTTTGTGTTCAGTGTGCCAGCAATGCTGTACGTCCCTGCAACTGCACATTAGTCACCTGACTGATACCCCAGTCGAAGCAAATTATAACTGATTCTGGAAATCCTCCACATGCACAGATCAATGTTGCAGGCCGCTGTCGGAGGGAGGTTGTATTTCAGCTGCATCTGGGGGGTTTCTGTGCACCAGCCCATGGAAAGGTCAGCATGCAGCTAATTTACTGGTGTGTAACTAATTTACAGTACTAATTTTTAGTCTCATCAGAGGTTCATTGTGGGTTGATAGATGAAATAAATACTCCAACCTCACTGATAATGTTATAGCAGCACTAATATGCCCACTAAATCAAAGGGTTGCATGTGAAGGACTATTAAAGCCATAATTCAGAATTTGCACTTTCACTGTGAGAATCATACATGTCTGTGTAAGGGTGTTAGTTGATGTGGTTAATATGTCACTATAAAACAAGGTAGACACAGAAGATAGCTTGATGAGTTATTGGACTACTGTGGTGAAGAAATATTATGACACACCTAATGAGTGATGCTATTAATAGCTACAGGAGGTGAACACACTCAGTTCCTTGTAACTGAGAGCCAATCCAGACCCATGTCACTCATGTGGTGTGTCATAATCATCAAAGGTGTAGAGATTTCTATGATGAAATGGCATGTATCACTGCTCTTTTTAACCACGACAGCTAGTTAATTTGTGGTGCAGTGTCATGCTTCTGCCAGTGTGTTCAAGTAGACCGCATTTTGGATCGGGGTAGAATTACCCACGGGTCTGAAGCTGATATTGTTTCTTTTTTTGTTAAAACTGTGTAACTGAGATATTGTTTCCAGACCAAAGTTGTGATTAACACCACATCATGCAGTTAATTAGAGTGAAAAGTGAATTATTTTTTCCGAGATTCTCACAGGAAGACATTTCTGGAAATATCAGTCTGTATGTCCTATATACTGCAAACCAAAAGGTCAAGTCATATTTGTGCAGCTATTAAAGATGTTTCCAAGAAAAATAAATGTAATGAAATAAGGCTTTTTTTCTGTGTGTCAGGGTTTAATATGTCAGAACAAAATGAAAACGGCCTCAATAACCTTCCAAGAGGTTTTCATTGGTATTAAGCATGAGCATAAGCATCATATCAACAAAATTGTATCGTATATGTAAACTGTAAAAGTAGAATAAATTTCAGTTGGACAAATAAATATATAAAAACAAGATGTGCCTTAAACTGGGCATGCCTGCAATTTAGTTAGCTAAATATGGCAGGATGGTGGGGTGCAGGGTAGGCACAGAAAATAAAGTTTTTAAGCTGTGGCTAATGTTGGCTGTGAGCAGTCTGTGATCGTCTAACCATAACATTCATAAGAAGTTCTTTTATTACCTATTATTATTACCCTAACCCTAAAGTTACCTTCATCCATTAGACTTTAGAATTGCTAAACAATCTGATCAAATGCAATTTTCCCACCAATCTACACTAAATTGAGCAAAACACACGTTTCTCCAACACATAGCAGGTGGTGAACCCACAGTTCCAGGTTGGATAACCCCATGACTCAACCTGACTTAACCAGTCCATTGAGAAAACATCCCTCCAAAGAAATTTAAATGTTAATGTTAAGCCACAACGACGTTCGGCCACAAGGATATAAGGCGCGGTCCTGACCAGTCACAGCGCTGAATGGTGGGTTTTGTTTGGAACTGCAATGGGATCCGCCACCTGACTTCCCTCTTCGCTCCTGTCACAATAACTACAGCCACTTGGGGTCGCAGCCCCAATAAAAATGAGTCATAATTAGCTTCTTGTACAAATGACCTATGGGGTCATTTTTAAGGGGACAGTCTCTGCAAAGCGTGTATGATTAGTGTCATATTATGCGACGGAGGAAGTTACTTTCAAATACAGATGTCCACTACTTAGATCTTATAGCTGGAAGTGCAGTTGACCATCTTCAACAAGGCTCATTTTCTCGAAATGTTCCTTTTTTACATTAAATGAAGCTGATACATCGCCTATGGTGAATTGAGTCTGATGGCAGTAAGGAGTTTTCTCTGCCAAGTTTCACTTAGATGTGATTGGTAATGGTGCATGTCTGTGTTCTTCAGCGAAGTGCTACTTTTCATCCTTAATGCCTCTCTTGTTGACTTAACTGATGAAACCATGGTTGGTTTAATACCTAATATGTTATTCTTATTAGATTGTATAGAGGTAGTTGTCAAGGGGGTCAAATAAATGTCACACATTTACATTCTAAACTTTTGTGTTTTATGATGGCCTGCGGAAAAGGAGAGAAAACATAATTTGGCTGGTCCATTTGTTATTCATTCATGCAATGCTATACCTTATGACTATAGAGTAGATAATGATGCTTAATTAGATGTCAGCATTTCAAACAAATATCTTACACTCGCTTTTATTTGATCATATGAGTGAGAGGGGCCTGCAGAGGGAAGTCACATCCTCATCAGTGGGGTGACACCTGTCCTTCCTTTCTTAATGCCTCTGAGAGACTAAATCATGTTCAGCCCGGTGCTTTGCAGTGCGACGAGAGCAGCTACACAGATCTTGTTAAGGGCCAGTGGAGCCGACAAGTACATTCACTGTGATTTAGTTCCAGTGACGTGCACAGCAATCTTCAGGGCGAAGAACTGTGTGTGTGCATGCGTGTGTGTCCGTCTTTGTGTAGAAGGGTCAGGGTCACACTCCAAATCACTGAGACCCCAGAGGGAACAAACTGAGCCTGTTAGAAATAGTGCCGAGACAAGCTTAACCTATTTTTAATAGTCCCTCCCTCTCCATCATTCCCTTCCTAGACCTGTCCTCTGTAACAGAAGGCTGCTGTTTTGAAGGTTAACATACTATCAATAAACTGACATTGGATAAAGTCCACATATTATTTTAAGACTTGGCACTGTTGCACTTTGAATGTGCAGTGAGGGTATCTGGGAGCTTGTTTTTAAGAAGTGAAAAAGCCTTTGTGAAAAGATTTATGACACGTCTAAGATAACTGCAGTTTCAGCATAATAATAATAAATAACATCGAAGGGTAATTTAACAATTAAAAGTTAGGAACTGAGACTCGATTCAGACAACTTACCTGTGAGGTAATAAACAGTTTATAATGACAAAACGGTGCCATACTTTCCATTTAAGTGCCTCTAAACAACAGTAAGTTGAGAAATTAATATGCAGCAGAACTGACAGCTGCAAATTATGACTGTTTCTTGATGCCGGAATAATAATTTTACACTACATTACGGCAGGTATTTACAATTCAGAGATGGAGGATGCATACTTAACTACGTCAATTAAGGAACTAGTCGTGGAGATGTCAGATACTCCACTGAAGCAAATCTTTAGCAGGCGGGGATGTGCCATGTGTTGTATTATGACACCAGCTGCACTGGCTTCCCAATGGGAAATAGTTTTGATGTTTTCCATAACTGCCACTCTTCCGCTTCATCAGGATCCCTCAAAAATGTTTTGACAGGTAAACATGTGGTGATGCACACCTCAAGTGAGGGACATTACACAAGTTGAAGAAAGACTGACAGAGTTGCCTGTATTGCTCGCGGCAATGCAGGAAAAAAGGGGGAAATTTACATTAGTTTTCACTGTAATTCAACAATCCTGCACTGGTGGGAACTGACTCCACTCTCTTTGGATACAAGTTTAGTTTGGTGTCAGCTTGAGTTTATTTTGCACTATGCAAACTGGCAACTGCAAAAAAAAACAGAAGGGAAACTGATGTGACAGACAAGAAGAAGAAACTGTAACCTGATACAGTATGTTAGTGTTTCCCAAGCTACAACCCTGCTTCTTAGATATAACATTTAAAACGGTTAATATTTTAACAGCAATAATGTTTAAAGGAGCAAAATGCTGCCCCAATGGCATTTTCTATCATAACATTTATAATGGATCTGCCGGGTCACAAGCTGTTGACAGTGAAGCTGTCTGTAAGATTGTTTTACAATGCATTTCCTTTGTTTTCTGACAATTTCTGCTCTTGCAATAGAATATCCAGTCATAGCAACTGAAGCATGATAAATATTTGTTCAGGCACTGAGCGCTTGGTTGAGGTTAGGGAAATATCATCTTGGTTAAATATTTAAAGTCGAAAGTGGCTTGAAGCACAAGACGTGATGTGTTTGCTTATTTTAAGCTGGACATACACTGTGTGATTTTATTAATGTTAATCATTTTAATAAGGACATTTTCTGTGGTCCTCACACTGTACAGTTCAGTCATTAAGCCTAAGTGCTCACACTGTATGTGTAGAGTAGAAAATATAACTGACTCTCAGCCCCTGCAGACCATTTTGGCTATTGGCAATTGTCAATAAAGATTTGCTTGAAAGCTCAGAGACCGGTAGAAGTTTGTTTGCTCTTGGTGGTCCCATGGGATCTCTCTTTCATTCTCATACACCTTTGCCCTAAAAAATGGGTCCGTCAATGTTGTAATTCCATCTCTTTCTCGCTTTCTCTCTCACACATGCACAGACACACATGTGCTACTCAGCTGCACCAACTAACTAATAAGCTATCTCGCTAAAGAAATATTTCCATGCAGCGGAGGATTTTCTGCCAATGCTTGTTTCGTTCATACTGGGAAATCGATTCAAGGCTCTGCCCAACCACGACTGACCAAAATTTTTAGACATTTCGGAAATTCATCAGAACTTCTGACAAACGTTCAGGAGCAGTTACTCGGGCCATGAAGGGTCCTTGTACACTGCACATCAAACGATGTGCCAGCAAAAAAATAAAATTCAGTCCCACTCTAAAATGAGCCCTGAGGCCCAAAAATTTGCCCGGATGGGCTCAAATCATAACGCTTCACCTCACTTCAACATTTGTGGCTTAAACCTTGCCAAAATCGAACTTTCGAAGTAAGTTCACCATCACCTATCAAACCATAAAAATAAGGCTTGAAAGGTTGATGGATTTAAGACTTAAAAACAAGATTTGTAGTGTAATGTTTTCTGTGTTAAAAATCTGTCTTCAAAGTTTTAAAACTTGCTGCGCCAACAGCTCAGCAGGTTAAGCACACTTTTTTCAGAGTTCTACACTTTCTTTTGAGACAATTGATCCTGCACTGTTAGCATGCACTTTAATCTTGTGTATTGCTGAGTTCTCTGATGGAAAAATCAAGCTGTGGTTATTTAGCTCAGTAGTTGTTGAATCCCTCCTCAAAAGCTGAAAGAGTTGACTTTAATCTTTAAAGAAAGGACTGTGTTGAATATCTGCAGAGCAAGTTCAAAAAAAGATATGCAAAATGGAAACCTTGACACTGCAGACACTAAGTGAGACAATTAGCCTATGCCACGCATTAAAATTCGATTTTCAAAAGTTTCATTCCCACTTTTCATTTGTTTTAAAGCAGACACTTTCAAGACAAACATGTAATGCTTAGTTTTAATACTTGGGTATGAGACAGTAATCTGAGTGCTTTGTATGCACAATAAAACATATAATGTGATATATTGTCAGTAATCATTTATGTCTTCCCCAAAGTATACATATTCGACTAAAGCAAATATAAATGTAATTTCTGGGAGACAGGGTTGCCACTTTGCTGTCAAATGTATTCGTCTTAACCTGTGTCAGGTAATTCACTTCATAAACTCAATATTGTAGAGACGGTGAACAGGTCCTGAAGATCTTTATTTATATTCGTATTGCTGGTACATATAGTTTGAAGGTTAAGTAGGCAAAGAAAATGGAAAATAAAAAGTCAGAATTTGAAGTAGAGTGAGCCCTCCCTCTCCACTCTCTATCCTCTCCCAGAACATGTAGCCAAAGGCCTGCAGAGTGTACACAGATGTACCAGCAACCCCAGGTCAGACAAATACAGGGGCAACACAAATGTTGACTTCAATGTTGATTCCTCCTTGACCAACGCTGGAATTCAGGAACCGGATTCCATGCAATCGCGAAGCCACTCTCACGGATAAACAAGCCTGTATCACACGATGCTAAAGCTAACCACAGCAGACCAGCTCTCCTGACGGTTCGACAGCAAAAGTCCACTCCCAAGACAATAAACTGGACTCTGAAATAACCCGTGAATGGCCAAAGTCTCCCAACAGTTTCTGAAGACTGAAAATGAAACCCAGAGGTTTAGTTTTCTGTCAGAACACTTGAAATCCAATATAGTTAAGACCATTATGGATTTTTTTGACCAATGACACCCAAAAATAAACTGCCTGCCCAACTTTCCTAAGGAATGTTTTGGAAAGTAAAAATATTGGTACGTACCTGGCAAAGTAGTAAAATATTAAGATTTTGATAAAGAAAGAGCCCAGAAAGACATTGTGAAAATGAATACTGTTTCTTAGCTGGCAGCTGGTACATTACAAGAAGGTGGCTTCTCTCGATGCACCTGTGTGAACCAAGGAAAGGAATTCTGAACCTTATCTTGGAGGAAAACAGAAGCATGTAGACAGGACTGGACTGGGATGACAGTCGCTTGTTTGTGACAGAGGCAGCTCAGCTGGGTGGTAGGGATACAGTATGTTAGAAATAGAAGAAGGAAGGCATGGAAGGCAAGTGTTAAGGGGCATCATAATAAGTGAGAGTTGGAAGCGAGAAAAGTGTCAGAAGGTTGAAAGGACTGTGAATGGAAACACTGGCCCTGCTTGTCCTGTCATTTCAGCAGACTCTCCGAGGACAGCATTGTTTCCGGAAGCTTCAGCTTCCCCCTGCCGCCAGTACAAGACGTCCTCTCTGCGGCCGTCGCTGCTAACAGACGCCATCAGTCACACTGGCTCAGAAACCACTCGCTTCCAATCTCACCACTGCTGTGAAGGCAACTGCTCGAGCTTGTCTCACAAATCTGCTCCTCCGTGTGCTCTGCAAGCAAAGACATATATTTACCCATCCTCACAACAACACGCGCACACACACACACACAAAAAGAATTCTTTCATCACTTTGCCAGAATCCAAAAGCACTCCTAGTGAATTTGTCGCTGTCCTGCTTTTTATATCCCTCTCACTATGTAGTTGGCTGCTGGATTTACACTGACAGAATCCACCTCATGTCCACCATGTTTCCTGGGCTTACTGTCTTCATCTGAGCATTAAGGGCTCACCACGCCACATATTCTCATGTACTCTACTGGATGGAAACTTGTCCATTGAGCATTTGAGAGATTTTACTCTGATAATAATATGAAGCCAGTAATTAATTGTTTCTTCTCTGTGATTTCTCAGAAAATTGTTCCCTGTTTTTTGCTTTCATCACTCACAGTGAGATCACAATATTCCACTGTACTAGCTGTCTGTGCTCATGGGCAATTACAAGTATGTGATGACATTCTTGTCACTTTAATGAGGAAACTGTTGATGCTTAACAAAGTAAGGAAGAAAAGTGTATGTATGACAATTGAGTTGAATGCTGTAGCTGGATCATAGACTGTATAAAATTGTTGACACAGTCACAATGATGGGACCCATTGGTTTGTGGACTCAGCATTTTGACTGTTGCCATCTCACATTGTGGCCATTGCCATATTGGTATTTTGCAACTTCTGCATGCGCAGAAAGGATGGTGAGCCAGAATGGCGCTATGTCATCAGCTAATGCTAGCTAGCTAGCTAGGTTGGTTAGGAATGAGCAATAATTTTTCTAAATGAACAGTCGACTCCTGTCTTTTAGTCCAGCTGAACACTAAACAAGACGTTTTTAAGCAACCAAAATGTTAAAATGAACACTGAAGAATTGAAAACACATTCTGAAAGGGTCAAAGTTCTAAGAAGAAAAAACACACAGTGCACCATAATAACGACCGGTCAATCATAAGATAGCCATGCCGTAAAACATACCCTGCTTATTACCGTTTTTACTCTAAATGGGACCCAAATTAACAAACTGAGCATCATGCTGTATTGAAGAAGACTTAAAACTGATGATTGAGACCATAAACACATAAGGAAAATGTTTACTGAAGTAATAAATCAAGATAGAAGTTGGCTTATTTTCCTATTGACTTACATGCAGACATGTTGCCGCCAGCTGGCCATAAGATAAGATGCAGGTTTAAACATTTCCATATTGGCTTCACCTCACTTGGCAATGGATAAGTACCTTATACAAACTTGCATTAATAAATCCCAACTATCCATTTGAAAATGTGCTCCGTCGTACTCCGTTCATGTGTGTTAAGGTTTTAAATTGTAAACAATACCTATTGCAATACTGATTGCATCAACAACTGTATTGATTAACGATGTAAATTAACCAATACCAACACTGTGTTTGGTGAAGAGTGAAATGTAAAAGCATGATCCTGCTGCTGAGAGTGGAATATCTTTTAGAGCTTCATTTTTTTCACCTTTTTATGTACCTCACACCAATTTTATTTCCATACCTCCCTACACAACTACATTAAATGTGTACATAATTTCATGCACTGTTTTCCAGTCTCCTCATAACTCCACCTCCCAACCTCTCTATATGCACATTCTTCTCCTGCACAACCCCTCCACAAACCACATCACTGCACATTCCCTCCTCCCTAATGAACACAAATGCATAATTCAACCCCATTACCTCCTCCACTCCCCCCATGTCCCGTAAGTGACAAACTAACTAATATCCATAAGCAGTTGAGTTGTTGGGGAATTTGACCTTTGATCCCAAAGGCAACCATGTGTTTGAGAATTAGTATAAGCCAGCGAAACAGTCAAGGCTACACATTAATCAACAAGGCATGAAGAGTAGTGTAATGGATTTGATTTCCAAGCAGGGGTTGTGGGTCTTAATTTTCCTCATACTTTTTATTTTACTGTATTTAATTCTAGACATTTTTGCAGAATGTTTAGTTTTTTTAAATTGAAAGTGACATTTTAATTTTCCTTAAAACATCAGCCATTCTTAATCAAGTAAAAAAAGCTGTTTTTTTTTATATCACTAAAAGAAATCTCCAAATCAGCACTCGTTGACTTTGGCTCCTGATACTTTTTCTATATTCCTTTAATTTCTCTGCTCGCAACTGCTGCTGCATAGATTGTAAATGGAGCTTTACATACTTAATATAAATCTCAGAGCTTGTTTGACATGCCTATGGCTAAAGCAGGCTTCATCACAACTACGCTTGTTAAACTCATCTCCCCCTCTCTCTGTCTCTCTCTCTCCCTCTCCCTCTCAGCTGCTATTATTTATTCAGTTTGTTTGGCGGGACTCAGTAGCCGCGGCAGCCCCGGCCTGGCAGACCTATCGAACTGTGGCATAATAGATGTAATACATCAATGCGTTTGAGCTGAGAGCCTTTAATTAGGCCTTCCTGCTCGTTTCATCAATTCCCCCCTGGCCTCCTGAGATTTGGAGGAGGGTTGGGGGGTGATACTGAAAGGGCCTCCTGCGCTGCATGTGAATCACTGCACCTCCACCTCCCCAGCCTATTCCTCTGCCTCCTCAGTAGGCTCTTTGTCCCTGAAAATGGCCAGCCCCCAGCCTCCTGTCCTCCTCCTTACCCAGCCCACTGCCACTCATGTCTGCAGGGTCAGACGGCATAAAATGCTAATCCTCACCTGAATGTCAATAATTAAAAACCTGTCGCCCTTCAGGATTTGAAAAGAATTGGCTTTCTTTCAGAAAGCAGCAGGGATGTCCAATATGAAATGAATGATTCGGAGAATGTAGGTTTGCGTGTGTTTGTGCATACACGCATGTGTGTGTTTGTGTTAGCGCGCAGCCATGACCTTGCTCCCCAGGTGCTGTTGAAATGTGTCATGTTAAATAAACGCCAAGCAGGACCCAGTGGTGACCAGCGGCACAACTGCAAACACAGACCAATCTCCTGCTGATTTTGCCATTTTCTGTTTACCATTCCTAGCCGTTCGCATTTCACATGAATCATAGCAACAACATCTGACATTTACCACAAGTTAAAATATGACCACACCAGACCACATAACTGAGGGCCAGCAGCACTGGAGGCAGAGGTTGATCTAAGTAAGCATAAATTGAGGACGACTGCTCCACAGCTTTCCGTGCTGAATGCCAGACCATTGATTGCATTCACACGTATTATAGACATTATAGATTGCTTTTGTTTCACATGAACACAACTATTGACTGGAATTCAATCCTGAATTTAAATGTGACTCTATTTATCACGACATTCAAGAGGTTAACAGAAAACATCACGTCGGGCATTTAAAGAGGTTCATGTGTGTGCAGACCTGTGTGTGAAAACACATACAATAACGATAGGCAAATCTGTATGTAGCACTGGGTTCATGCAGCTCTTCGGGGGTTATTGAGTTTTTTCTCACAACAAATAAAACTAGAGGGAGATTGAGTTAACTGAGGCTAATGTCCCTCAAAATTACCTCCACTTTAAGTAAAGATTTCGTCTGTATCAATGTGCTTTAGGTAGCCTGAAGGGCTGGACTAGCATGCCTATTTACAGCCCAACATTTTGTCCATGATCGGTTGAATAAAGAAAAACAGGCACTCACTGATAATAGAGAATACAGCTCTCAGGAACACATTAAAAGGACCTGCTAGTCCTCTTACAGATGAAAATGATTAAAAAAGAAAAAAAAAAAAGGGCGTCAAGACTTTCCATGCCAACAGCCAGTACATAGTGGTTATATATATGGTAAAGCATACTTTTTCATTGTCACACGGCATTTGAAAGTAAAGGTAAAGGTTGCCGACTGCTCTCTGAACCAGAGTAATCAATAACATTGCCTCAGTACATAATGATACTTTCACACAAAGGGTGCAAGCTTTTATGAAAGGATTTTCAAAAGATGTGATCCCGAACTGAAAAAGCATCTTAACCATGGAGTTGAAAAATAAAAAGCAATTTTCCACAGTCACTGTTGGGCTAGCAAAGTATATTCCATATTTAGAACAAAGCATTGAAAATATTCATAGAGTTTGTCAGATACATACAGTACTGGATATTACCATGCTGGGAAACGCATAGAATAAGAAGCAACTTATACGATGCGCAGCAGGAAGTGTATATCACGGGATTGAAGGCCAAAGAGCTGAAATACTGAGAGGCACACTCAGAAGAGGAGAAGCCCTAGAGGAGCTGCAGATCAGAGGACATCACTGGAACTTATTATATAGCTGTTGACTTGGCTGCTTGGCAGCTGAAAGGGCAAGGCCTGAACTGTGGGCTCAGATTTCTGCTCCACGATCATAAACTTTGTGATGTATGAATAATAAAAAGAAGACAGGAATTGCGGGGAAAGTTTTGAAAGCCACATTAATGCAACAGCAGTTTAGTCCCATTGGATGTGAAACTCCAGTGAGCAGCGTAGTATATAAAATTGATTTAGGATTTAGGAGAAGGCAGTTGGCATGGGCTTCATAATGAACGACAGATGGCATCATTCTGTTATCCATCTTGTCAAGGATGCAAAGTATTTTTATCTAGAACTTAAAAAAATATAAGCACATGTGAACTTACAGACACAAGCATATATGCATATACAGCTATTGGTTTATAAATATAGTATTAATATTGTATAGCACCTTCACTCCACATGATGAACTGCCCACAGTCTGTTAATTCCACAGAAGCTAATCCCTTCAGTCTTTTGCTAATATATCTATTACATGAGTGATGCTCCCATAAGCCAGCCCTAGTCAGTAAATAATTCTGGTTAATTAAAGCCAAGACATCCATCTTTGCCTTGGCTTTGTGTGCAGACTCTGCGAAAGGCATGTTCTATTAATAAAACAGTGGTTATCACCACTGTTGATGTAGTTTCAAACCTGTTAATTAGACTGTAGATTTCAAATAGAAATTAATGACCAATATTTCACTGGAAAATGGGAAATGACACTTTATTGCCACACTGTCACACCCATCAGGAAGTACAGCAGCAGGGGATGTGTGTGGAAAGCTCTGAACACACACTGAAGGAAGCTATTTTGTTTTGCGTATTAGATGTTCATGTCAGTGCGTTGCTTCTTTGCCAGGGGAGATTGGTAGTTAATGATCAGTTAAAGGAAGCCCAGAAGCTTGTTAGCAGCATGTTCATTTACGCTCTGAGATATTGTTAACTCAGAAGGCATCCTTATTTGTTCACATACTTTTTGTGAGGCAACCACAACATGTTGCATGGTAAGATTAAAAATGATTGCATTGTTTTAGCAGTTTGTCTCCAGCTCGTTTCCCAATTTAAAAAGAGGCATCCGAGAAGATTTTTCTTCCGCATGTGAGAGCGGGCTTGTTAGCAGACACTTGACCTTTAGTGATCTTATATCTTTGTTTCAAATTTCCATTTAATTTTCATAAATGGGAAATTACACCCAAGAGGAAGCAGCCAGCATTTTTTGATTTTCTATTAAACAGCAAATTAATTTCATACTATAGTTCTTTCCCAGTATACCAGGACCACATTTATTAAGTCCCCAGGGCATTACTCCAAATATGATTATACTGTGCTGGTAAAATAATTAAGTGTGAAAACACATTAGGTCTTTCTGGCTTTCTCAACAACAAATTAACACATCTTTCTGTCCATCTGTCTGTGCATCTAGCTATCTGGCTATATTATCTTTTTTCTGCCAGGGGCAACTGGAGGAAGCTGTGTAAAAAGAAACATGCAGTCAAGCATATCTTCACGCACAAAATGCACCAACCCATACGACTACATATTAAATTTGTTCCTACCGTCTAATACCATCCACAGACCATTTCCTAAATTAAGGTTAAGGTTACTTCATTGTCTCCCAATATTAAAAATAGTCCTGGAGAAGGGGGAATTGCTGTATTGAGACCAGACATCCCGATAAAACACATTTAATGAGAGCATGTGCAAACTTTAGCCAGATAATTCACTGTTAAAAACTATAGAGATTCAGGAATACATCTCAGAAATATACACACCTTAGTACATGAATGATACGCATCATTTCATCAGAAAAGCATATGAGCAGCCAAAAAGAAAAAAAGCCTGCAGTTATCACAGCTCCTCCCTAAAATATCACCCCTACTGGTAGCATGAAATCCACACGTCCTCATATCTTAATGTAACAGTCACCCTTTTAAACATGAGGTTGTAATAAGTTGCTGTACCAATGATCCACCAGGTCGCTTCATATAAAAGAAGAGCTGAAATCCTCTTTTCAGAATTAGTAAATGGGAAGACCTAAAGCTGTGTATTGTTAAAGGATATATAGCCCCATTGAACAGTAAATGTACAGTACTATGAACACTGATGATTGGGTTATTTACAATCCTTTTGTGTTGAGGATATGCATACATTTTTACATTTGTTTAATGAGGGATTTCATCTAGAAAATTAAAAACAATAGCTACATTTACAGATAATGAGAGACTTGTCATCTTGAGCAGTTGCAACAGTAATAAATAGCGGTCTGTTACTGCAGCTGCTATCAGAGCTGTTTTGAAGCAAAAAGAATAAACTGAAGGCTGCATGTCCATAAAGAAGAAGAGTACATAATAAAAGAGTGATACACTGTTCTGAAAGTTTTGATTGGACCAGTTTGACACTAGGGTCAAGTATTAAAAATGTATATTTGACATGACAGGGAGTCTGCCGTTGTGCTAGCCATGCCCAGCATATTAGCCTTAGCTTGTGAGCATGCAAACATTTGCTATTTAGCACTGAAAATAACTATAGTGCTAATGGTACTTGGCTTCATTCTGTATGCACCTTGGATAACTGCACATAAATGAAAGAAAAGCAATCCAATAGTTGTCGAGATATTTTAGGCTGGGCGAACACGATGGACTGAAAACAGACAGACCGACATTGTCATCCACGAACCATGACGAAAAACTGTAGCAAGTGTCCCTTTTTTTGACAGGTCTGCTAAACACATTTATTAGCATTTGGTGTCCTTTTTAGACTCTGACCGCAGCTATTTGCAGGATGTCTGATTTCCTGACTGGTGGCAGCACATTCAGCTGAGCTGAATTTAGCTTTGTGTTTGTGATCAGTATAATTGTTTGACTTAATAGAGAGCAGCACCCTGTCTGAGATTAAATGCACCAGTCTGTTTTTGCTTACAAAAGAAGGAGGGTGGTAATTCTTTATTTAAATATTACTTAATATAATTATTATTTGCCATTTGGGAGGGATCAGTTAGGTTCTTAGAGAATCTGTCCTGCATCCTTATCTGCCACAGGCACTGCATAATGTACTGTACCTTCACCTTAAATGTAGAGTCCACAGAACTGTGATAAAAGGGGGTGTTATTATAAAACAATCTCTCTGTGTGACAGCAATCAGCAATCAGCAGTTTGAAAATGCCAATATGTCTAAAAATTAGAAGCCATTTTCTCGTACTGACGACACTCTCCACAGGGAAGATGGTGCTAATGGAAGTTTGGGCAGGGAGCCTTTTTAATAGTTATGCAAAAGTAATGTAAGACGAGGAAAGCAATTCACTCCGCCTCTGACGCTAGTCCTCAAACTGACACAGACATTATCTGCATCCTCAGAATTTACAGATTTTGCTCTCAGAAGTGTAGAAAAGCTGGATCTACAGCATCATGCAGCAAGCTTTAGAAACTCTCCCTAAAATATAGGTTGGTATACAATAATGTATGCTGGGCATATGCAACCACTCATTTATTCACCATTAATTGCAGATCTTTTCATTTTACCAGCAGCTCATATCCTTGGCCTGATCCATATAGTACAATTTTTTCCTTTTGGCACATTTCCATCCTCTGCTTAGAGTCACACTGCCCATTTACAAGCAAACCAAGGCCTGTAAACAAAAGTTACACGGATCCATTTACAGACAAGGACAAACACAGACTCTCATCCTTTGAGTGTGTAAAATCTGATGGCACACAAATTAAAACAGAGCTAGTACATTTGCTATAATTTACCATCCCTGGTCTTTATCCCAGGTACAAAAGTATGAAATATGTTTTTGGAACAAAAACGTTAAAAAAAAGAGAGAGTAGTGTGATTATTCGCTGCATACCGGCTGCCATTGCTTTCATTTGCCAAATCAAGCTGAACTAAACTGTCAAAAAAAATTCTGAAACAGAGAGGAAAAAAGGGAGAGTTCCTGCTTGGTGTAAATGTGCCACAATTCCCATATGTCTCTTGTCTAAAGATTCAGACACTTTTGACTTACGGAGAAGACAGAATAACAACAAAATATCATAAAGTATTCGTGAAAAGGAACTTCAACTTTGAGGTACTTACATCACCACAGCTACAAATGTGGGTCATATTAGGCTGGATGCCACTTAGCAGAATTTGTCAACTCTTTTCATGTGTCAGTCATATCTGTGTTAGCTAGTTTCAACTTCTTTGTAAGTGCAGCTTGTCTGTATTTGAAATGTGGTGGCGAAATGTTGGGCTCCCCTGATATAAACTAAATTATTTTGCAAGGTAGATTAACAGTGCTACCAAAACAGGAGAAACTGTCAACCAAACACCACATTCTTCCAAACCTGACAAATTCTGCTAATTGCCATCCAACATAATATGACACACCCCTGCAGCAGAGGTTTTTTTTTCCTTAATTTGGTCTCCCCCTGCACATTATGAGACTGCTCACAGTACCACTGTTTTGCCGTGCAGAAATCTGCTCGACAAAGTCTAATTTGAAAGGGTTTTCTGGTAGTTATTCTACAATACAAAAGTGTCCAAAAAGAGCAATAAGAGCAATATATTTAGGCTGTTTGGCCATTTTTTGTTTGCATTTCTGCCTATGTGAAGTAATGCTTTATAATTTATTTTTAACACATGTAATTGGGAGCCAGAATGTGCAGCTTATATGATATTTGCTATTAAGAGGCAACCTCCAGAGGCTGTAGTAATTATGATGGTAGGTGATGTGGTATAAAGAGCGATAAAGTCCACATCAGAAGGAGGCCAGGGTGGATGAATGTATGTACTTACAGTACATAAGTTCACAAAGTACAAAGTAGTTATTCTAACCCAAACCATGAGCTTTTTTCAAAACCCTACTAAAATAGTTCAGTTTTTACAACATTTTGTATGATATCACATAAACTGTTACACCTTTTCTAAGATATCTTACAATTTGTGGAAAAGGATATGTTGAAATATTTGTACAAACTTAAAATATAATACATCAACACATTCTAAAGAGCTCTACAAAGATAGCTTTTATTGCACGGCTAATGTTCTGGGCTCTGCTGTTTTTGTGTCCAACTCATTTTATATTTCCAACATATCACATCCTAAAAGCAGGCAGTATTTTTCACCATGGGAACAAAACTGTGTGCCTGTTTAACACAATAAAGAGGGGGCTAAAAGACCCGCAGCCTCAGTCCTAATGAGCCTTGTAAGACCTCACGCTGGTTGATGTCTGGGACTGTTTCATCCAGCTCAGACACTGTCTCCATTGCCCTCTAACCCTCTCTGTCCAAGGAGGGGACTGGCAGGCTGGCACCCCTCTGCCCTGTGCCTGCCACCCACCAGGCCCGACCATGTTCTTCACTTCATTTACCTTATGCTTTGCTCCTCTGCCAGACCAAGGCCAGAGGCCAAAACGCAGACAGATATGCACATCCAAGGGAGAACCCCTTGGGATTAAAGCAGGCAGTTCATTTTGTTTGCGTTTTGACAGGGTGTTTTTAATTTTAAGCTGCCAGCATGGGTTTGTTCAGGTGCTCTCTCTGGACGTCTGTCCGGTGTGACCTATCATCGCCATATGGTCACGCTTCCCACAGCTTACTACTGATGACCTGCTGGCACTAAAAGGGCCATTTAACCTGTGTTGATGCTGTATATTATCTCTTTATTGTGCTCTAAGTCTGATCCCCAATTGAAAACTCACTTTAAAAGTAATTTTACACAACGTTGTAATGAAGAGGGCAGCAGGTTTTGTTAATGACGATTGTCTTTTGTGTTTGCTCCCAGTTTCCATGCATTTTAAGTTAAACCTGTCGTAACCTGACAGATCTTATAACATTACTCTTGAATTGAGGACTTTACACTGTTTGCCGAGAGTTTTGGCAACTTGCAACTTCAAATGTTTCCATGTTTTCTTCACAGTTGCATTTATTAAAAAGGATTGTTTCCAAATTAAAAGGTAAAGAAAACGAAAGAAGAGTAAGATTGTTGTAAAAAAAATTAATAAATAAAATAAGGTGAAGCATACAGTTACACATATGTGCTGATGGATATATGCTTGCATGAAAAGTGTATGTTTAATGCAACACGCAAATAAAGATACAGTACGTAAAAGACAGTTCCCTGTCTGCAAACAGTAGCAGTGGCTACATGTTGATATTTCAGAACACATAATCTGAGTACACCTCGAGGTTCTAAAACAGTAAAGATAAAAATTAATTGTTTTTCAGAAAAGACTTAATGGTAATAATTGTTCATGTTATTAAATAAAATTATTATTTTCATAATGCAATATGTAATTTGCACTGTATTTCTCTCATTTTCTGATAACCTACCTTTTATCAGTCGTAACAGCATGTGGCTGGGATTGAATCTATCTTGTGTGTCTCTTTGTGTGTGTGACTGTGTGTGATCTCATGGTAAAATGTGGCCCTGGAGACACATACAATAGCAGGGACAGAAGTGGTTTGAGTACTTGGTCAGGTATTTATATATTTGTCTGTCTGTCTGTCTGTCTGTCCGTCTGTAGGCAGTTTGGCACTATGCAGTCACACAACTTCACAGGTGTGTAGTTGAGATTAAAATAAAGTCAGAAATTTAGGATGGGCGTCTTTTGAGCAAGGGCAATTGGGGACTAGGAAGTAGGAAAGGAGACCCCCCAATCTTATGTCCCTGGACCACATTCTTTTTAAGTTGTGGATGATGGAATACCAATCAATCATTACCACCCACTCCAAGACATTAAGGGAGAATTTCACCTTGTGCTGCCCTGTGTGTGTCCCATAGAAAAAATTCCACACAAATGCTCATGTGTGCGTGCAAAATCTACCTAGCAACTCCTACCTGAGGCTCATTTTAATTGATTAGAAGGTTGCCAGTGTACAAGAAACATAAACAAGAGTATATTTCAGTAAAACGCAATTATACGTCAATACAAACTTTGGTTAAAAGTTGACCCTGAGAAGAAAAATAGGCATAATGATTACATTTAACACAGTTCACCTGTTTTGCTGCACACAATTCTCTAAAGTCGTGTTATTTCTTTGTACCATATACACTAGGGCCCGCCCCTTTCAAAATAATACTGGCCCTAAAAGTTACATCACTGTGTGTCTTAAGCAACTGTCACTCTTACTTTTACTTTGTCAGAAAATGCTAAAACATGACACGGGCTGTAACAGCAACTAAGTATAACTGAGAGCTATATTTTCTTAAATCTTCTTCCTGTAATTCATTCTCTAAAAATAATTTATTTATTCATTATATATTTTTTAAACTTATCAGCCGATTAATCAGTTATCAGAATTTTTTTTCTGCCAAATATCAGTATCAGCATCGGCCGCAAAAATTCCATATTGGTCGGGCCCTAATAAAAACCCATTTTCCCTTCTCAGCTTCTGTGATCGGATCACAAGATAGTCTGATGTGTGCACATCGCTTTAACACCCTCCCCCTAACCTTGCTTTGCACATTCCCTGTGAAATCAGTGTGATTTCTTAACAGCTACCAGCTTCCGACGACTCGCTGGTACTTTTAAGCACGCTAATTAACACTTATTTTCTCACAGCCAAAACATCAAACAGAATACAAATCTAGGTGGCAGAAAAAGATTGGAGCCTGAGATTTACCTAAATGTAGAAACTGCTAAAGCGCTAACTGTTTGCTGCCAGTTAGCACCAAACGACGACTACTCAACCAGCTAAGTGGTAAACTGAGCTGTTAAAGGTTGTCTGTTGTACAACCCCAGTTCAAAAACTATGGTGACACAATGATCTGCAAAACTTATTGAATATAGTACAAAGAAAAGACATTGGGAATATGTTTTTGTTAATATATATACTCCTTCTGAATTTGATGCATTCTGTTTTTATTTACACAACCTTTAAGAATCAGGGTTTGTATGATTTTCATGGCACACACGTGTTACATAAAGGGATGATGGCCATGGCCACTGTGAGCTCTCGCTTCTGATTGGCTGGAAGGTATAACTGGACAGCCATATAGGCCCCAGTATTAAACTAAGGACAGCAGCAGTGAGACTGTAGCTTCAAGCTAAGAGCAAAAAAAAATAGGCAAATTAACTTCTCAGTCAGAACCAAACAAATTTCATTTCCAACGTGTTGGATATTTGCATGCATCATCTGGACATCCAAATCAAATAACAGTATGATGAGGAAAGAGAGGACATCAGATTTAACAGGATGAGGCTGCCTGTGGGTCTGAGGGACAGCTGCACGGGAAATGAGAGAAGAATTGTGACCTAAACTGAACAGAAAAAGAGAGACGAGGAGAACTAAGATGTCATAGATGAGATTGAGATGTATAGAGAGACAGCGAGGAAGGCTGTGTATGTGTCTGTGACAGAGGGAGAGGGAGGGGGAGGGGGGGAGAGAGGGAGCCTGTGTGAGGGAGGCAGTGCACATAATGTTCTCTACTGGAAAGTTTCATCATCAGAGCTCGATCCTTGATAAAGAGAGTAAATTTCTCTTCCTTTCCTAATTTCAAAACTTGTTTGGATTTAAGCAGGACTAGTTAAACTAATCTTCGGGATTCTAGTATTTTGTGTGCATGTTTACATGCTATAAATGTCGCACTTCTCCGTGTTTTGCGGGCACTTCAAATAAGATCGCCACCACCATGAATTCAATTCAAACTGCAGCCACAAACTGTACGTGTATGTATGACGAGTGTGCTATTTTTAGAATACGCCACAGAATGTTAGCCAAAAGTCAGCCAATTGGTAATGCCAATCACATTCAGTGACATTACCCCTCTAAAATAGCAAAGTGTACTCTGTTGATCAGCGTTTTCAGGTCTTCCACATCTGTGTTTTCAGTGACTCTGTACCATCCATTGTTGCAGCTGGGGTAATGAATTACCTCTCACCACAATGAAAATTAGGTGCTGTGCTTAAGTTCATACTTGTTTTAGTGTCTAGTACTGTGTCTTTGATGAACAAGTATTTTCCCTGGCCGTGATACAAACTATTTGTGTTCTGTTTGTTTTCAGAAATGCATTTTTTTGTATTTACATATTTATTTTTGTCTGGAGAATACGAGATACTTCTGATCATAATTGAAAAGGAATCATGAAACTTACAAATGTGATGTGAGAAGAGCGAGCATATCTACTGAAATCTCTACGAGTCAAATGGTCTCTCTGCAAAGTCAATACATCAGAGTAAACCTACTGGGAGGGAAATAAAGTGAAACAATTGACCTCACTAACGTTAAATTAGTAAACACAATAATAAGATTGCAGAATTATTGCAGGGAGCAGAATTCCCTGAGCAAAAGAAGAAGCATAAGATCAAGTAATGCTCTTTTCCTCCCTCTCATCCTTTTTATGTCTGTATTTCTCTGAGAAACCCAAGCAATCCTCACTGCGTCTCCTCTGAGCTCAACAGTAAAAAA
>CAFUXE010000790.1:215426-282838 GCA_903364295.1 Serranus cabrilla | reverse complement strand
CCTGAGGGCAGCCTACTGATTAGTGCAGTCATCCCCCCCCCCTCGCTCTCTCTCCACCTCCAGCTCACCTGCCCACATTTTTTATTTAAATTATTTATTGCACTGAGGTTATTGTCACAGTATGTACTGTTCTATAAAAGAAATGAGAAAGATAACACCTGTGCAGGTCTATGCAATGACACCACAGGCAATACCACAAAACAGGAACGATGAAATCTCAAAACTTCATACACATATCTGTTTAAATACTTTAAATTACTGAAACAATACTGAAAATTTGCAGAAAAAATTAGCAAAAGTTTGCTAGTTGTTTTGCTCCTTTCCTCCGAAACAAGCTTTGTTTTTCTCTGAAAGAAATGTTTTGGGGGAAATAAGTGCATTCATTGTCTTGAAGAGAGTTAGATGAGAAAATACCCTGTTGCCAAATAAAAGCTTGGCATTGTATATTTCTGCAAACCACAGATATGTTTAATCTTGACATTTCCCAACCGCTGCAGCCCATTCTCATTCCCTACTCGTCACACCGACGCTTTGTCAGGAGCCCTTGGCGTCACTACCAGAATCCACCACAACACTAAAGTCCATCTCCAGCATGCAGATGAACAAGCTGGAAGTTTGTTTGGTGGAAGTTTACAAGATATGAGGACTTTATAGTCAACTTCAGTGTAAATACTACCACTTTGTCGTTACTTAGCTACCTCGTCACTGCCTGAATATGGTTACTCAAGTCACCAAAAGGAGGTTTTCACTGAGATCATTCAACAACACGAGAAGAGCTTCAAATGTTTTGTGCAAATCATATTGGATTCCACAATCAAACTAATGGATGTAATGTTAAAGGACAGAATCCTATCAAAGTGTTTAATATACCCAAAGGGAGGTGCATGATCTGAAGTCAGCCAGTGTAAAACAGCTGGTACGGGACATTTATATGATGAACGAAAACATCCATCATCCATCACCCAAAAAATTGGTAATTTAGAGGATCAGTCCAGGAGAAATAACCAGGTTATTGATGGAATGGTGGGAACTGAAAACAAATGATGGGGGAGTGAAGGAAAAGGTATGATGATACTGTCAGAAAAAGTCAAGCTCGGGAGAGGCTGTGAGCTGGAGGTGTAAGCACATGCACTGAACAGGGTGACAGGGAGCAGACAGCAACAGACCAATGCCATCGCAACAAGATCTCCAACCTAAACGGCAGAATAAGTTGCTTGTCAATGCCACCCATAACGGCCCATATGAGCTTTTGTCAAAATGAACCATATGAGCGTTCTAAAAATAGCACACACTACCTTATACATACATGTACAGTTCACGGTTGTGAAAAAAAAAAGCTGCAGTTTCGATAAATTTATATGCTACAAAACCACCGATCTAAGTTTTGGGCAAATGACTTCCTGGTTAGAAGTTATAAAAGACAGTTTAAACAGTAAGTAAATGTAAATAAATGCTGGAGGTGAAGTAGTTACGAGGACAATGTGACTGGGAATTGGCCTAGTTATATAAAAAGGTGAGGCAAACTGTGGGGCTCAAAAGTTCAGTGATGTTTTAATCACATTGTTTACTTTTGTTTTCACGTGGGACACAAAGCCCGTTCTCCTGGGTGAAAGTCCAACATCTGTTCGACCCGTCCACCACCCCTCCTACCCTCCTACCCTCCTCCCTGAGTGTGACTTCTGTCATTTATACTCTGCATCGCCATCAATCATAATCACTACAGCTGCTAGAGGGCGGTGGAGGACGGTCTAAAATGTGAATATGGGTCGTATTTTACTGCCTGTACAAAGAACCTATAGGGTCGTTTTTTAGGGGAGAGCAGCTCGCCGATCGCCATGAAGTTTCTCCGGTACAAGGACAAAGTGGCTGCTCTTCAAAATGTTAGAGACCTGAAAGGAACAAAGATATTCATCAATGAGGACTTTACTGAGGCTGTCTGCCAAAAGAGAAAGGATCTCATGCCAGCCATGAGGGCACTGGCGAGGAGGGGACATTGCCGATCAGACGTGACAGACTGATAACACATCCTCCCAAGAAACAACAACGCTGGGAGAAAACCACCAGTCCAGCCGGTGAGTTGGGTCACTAAGCTCTACTCCAACTATCTGTCATTTAACTGCTTAGAGTTATTTCAATATGCACTGTGACATTCTTAACCTTGGGGATTATTTTGCCATTTCCTTTCTTTCAGAAACTGTAGTAGACTCAATTTTAAGGCTACAGAGAAGATATTGATGGCATTTAGGCTTTTAATCAACGAGATCACAGTTTTAAACTAGAAAAGCACTCGGAGAGCGCATTCAAGTTGTGTTTGAACGGACATCCTGCTGCAGTCGCTGCGGCAACACTTCATAAGCTGCCTCCTCATTTTCAGGGTCGGATTCTGGATCAAATATGTACGGTTGTACTATATTTGATACCTCTTCCGTTGCTCCTGACATGACAGTCATGTTGCTATTGTTTTCGACGTCTCTGTCCCGGGAACGCCTCTGTAATGCCTCCGTAACGCCTCCATAACGCCTCCGTAACCCTAGCGACCAGGCAGCCAATGACAGCAGTGCCTCATTAACATAGCCTCCCCACCCACTCAAATCACTGAAACCTGAATAAGGCAGAAACTGTTGAAACTGAGAGAGCTCAAACAAGCTGGATGTGTGTGTGTTTCAAGAAAAAAGTTCATAACCTTGATTTAGAGACCCAAAAAAAAGATTAAACTTGCATAATATAGGACCTTTAAGAGGTTAAATATATCATATTTGTACAGTTTTCAATTAATTATCTGTCACAATGAATCAGCAAATTATCACATTTGTTTTATTTACATTTCAGACAACATCCCAATTTTTGGAATCAGGATGGTACTAATGCTGTATATCTTTTTTTTGTTTAATCTGTTAAAAAAAAAAAAGTGGGGAAAAAAACATTGTTTGTTTTGAGGGTTTAGCTGCCAGGCTTGGAAAGCAGCAGTATTTTCCAGTACTTGGACAGTGATGATGGGACTTGGCCAAAAACAATTTTTTTTACGCTTCATTTTGTTCGTTTAGTTTTTTTGTTAGGACACACACAATGCAGCAAATTCCAAGTGAGTGAATAAGCATATTTCCCAAAATGTCAAACTATTCTTTTAAAATGACAAGAAATGTCTCAAAGATGTTTTTAAAAACATTTTCTGAACAGTTTCACTGTCTAATGTCTCCAGACTTCATAGATCTGTTCCTTCTTGTGTCTAGATGAGACTGAGACATGCTGCTTTACTGTCTGTGACTCCTCAGGCAGAGTCCTCATATGTTCATTTTGGAAAATGGTTGTGTTCCTAAACCTCCAGCAATAAAGAAAAAGTCCAATTTGAAAACAGGACGAAGACCAGTTAAGACAAGGCATTTGATTGCAACTTTCCTTGAATATTCGAAATATTTTCCTAAAAATGGATAATATGAAGATATTTTAAATTGGTAGCAGTTATTTCCAACATGGTCACAAGAAATAAAAAGTCAGACATAAAACAAAAAACACCTTAAAACCAAAACAGAACCTTAAAATCCACATAAAAGAATCAAGCAAATTTTCATTACAAATCTGTCACCTTAATCCATAAACAATCTCTTAAATCCCTTTTAAATTATAATAACATTGTTTGAGCTTTTAAAATAAAGTTCACTCCACATTTAATGGGTGTGTTTGCTTCCATCCTCCATGAATTAAATGTAGAGAAATTCAATGTGAGTTTAAAATATTTAACATTTTAATTAAGCTACCTGTCCAACTTCCACTGGGCCTGAAAGTCTTTTTTCTACAGCTTCTAAACTGTCAGCACATAAAATCATGTTCCTGTCCAGCTCCATTTGTCTTCTATAAGTGGCTCAGCAAACCTTACTCTGCTCCTCTATTATACCTTCGCCGCTTGGATAGATACAGTAGTTAGCACTAGCAGACATGTTTCTTTTTCTCTGTGACCACATCTGCCAGTCTGCCAGCCACCCGTGATACTTGGCAGGCTTTCACTGGCTCCAGTGAGCGCTGTAGCAGCACCGCTGGCACCGCCGGCACAATGCTAAGACATGGGCCAGCTGTAAGCCCAGACACTGATGTACAAACACAGGCGCTGGTCCCAGTTAACACGGGTAATCTGCAAGGTTTCTAGAGCAGCAAGGTTCCAACACAAACATGGCTCACATCCAGGAGAAGAGATATACTCCACATACCTAATATATACTCAATAAACAATTACTACAAGCCAGGGATTTCCATTTCTGCTGTTAGAACCAATTCAAGCCTTTCTGTTTGTGTTCAAAGGATTCCCGGGTGCATTCATGATATTTGTAACCTTACTTTTACCATATTTGTTTTTATATACAGATAGATCTTTTTTATATCCTGTTTTTTAACTGCAGCAAATGCAGAAATATCACAATTTTGCCTCCATGATATTGTAGATGGGCTTTCACAACAACGTCACAAAAATGTGCTTAAATTGTGTTTTTGTTTTTACTATACAACCTTTTTTTAAACATAGAACACTTGTATTTATTTTATATTTCTATTTGTATGTATTTGTTTTTTGTCCTATTTAAATATTCTAGAAGTGCATGTTTTATTAAAATAAATGTTATTTACACATATTGGTTGTTTTCCTCTGAACGGTTGGATCACAAAAAGGCTGGCTGGGAAATGTTAATTTGTCAAATGACCTTGCTCCCTGTTATGTGATAACTTGTGTTGACATCAGTATAAAAAAAAAGTGTGTTGTTCTCTTTTCCCCAGCTGTCCTATCAAATTAAGAAAAAATGCTCAAAAAATTATCTTTAAAAGAAAAACGAGGACAGATAAAAGACACGCAGAACGAGTGGACTGCTAGCCTAAGTGTTGCTGATCAAAGGGCTCCATCAGCGCTGCATGGTGAGCCTCTGCATGGGGCCGTGTGTGTCCTTTGTGCACAGCTGCACTTGTGCTACGGGCAAGGGCACCAAAAAATATTTGCACCGGTGCCAATCACAATTATGTGAAACATTGAATTGCAGGATGGATAACAGAATCTTGCTCATGAATCTCTTTTACATTCTCATGCAAAGACAAATGAAGCACTGTAAGTGACGTTTGACCTCATCAGGAGCTCGTTTGGATCAGAAAGGAACTGCAAAACTGCAGAATGGTGAAACTTGATGGAGAACAGGTTCAAGTGCAGCAGGAAATATCTGTTCTAGCTGACAGCTATTGAGCACATCCGGAACTGTTTATTAGTGAAATTAATGACTAATTTAGCAACTGTGCCAGTTTTCAATTATTCTGTCTAGTTTACTTTTTTTTTCCGTTTCTACTTTCCCGTGCGCTCCTGCACGCTGTCGGCCTCATGGCGCTGTCAATCTCTATATGGATCTGCCTGTTTGTTTTCCCTTCTCACTCCCATTCTTCCTTCAGATGAACTGTCACATCCCCTCCACTGAGCATCAATCCACTCTGCGCAATCTGCCCCAAAGTTAGTGATGCCAAATCCATGACGGCCTCCACTCAATCCACATTTTCCACCCAATGGAATTTGAGGACACATAAACCAAACCTTGCTTGGATATGCACATTCCCACTCAGACTCATCAATCAGGCCTCGTGGGAGCTGCCGTGCTCCAGATTGGTTTTTAGCTTTCCAGTGAATTGATTGAGAAAGAGAAACTTAAAGTAATGTGTTTGCCAATAAGTTGCCACACCGGCTCGATTTAAAATGGCATTAGGCATCCTGACTGCCTCTCCCTACGATTACTAAGGTTTTTTGATGCTATTTTGGAGCACTCCTACCTTCTCTGTTGGCCACACAAACTATCAAACTATGTTAAAGTACCCCTGGATATTACCTGCTACCTACCGTGAGAAATAGGAGTTTGTATGAAGCAGGGAAATGAGTAAATGTGATGGTAAGTAAGAGGGGTGAGAGAACGAGTGGCGAGAGTGAAAGCGCAGCAGCGAGAGTAGAAATCTGAGGGGGAGAGAAGAAAGAGCTGCAATTCAAATGCTGCAATCTGACAGAATAATTTATTGAGTTTCTGCAGCTCGGTAAAGAGTTTCTGATAAACGGAGCAAGTCACACTGAACTGTTATCAAGAAATGAGAAGGGGGTCATACCAATTGAGAAAATATATAGCAAAAATCAAAACTATTCATCCATCCATTAGCTATGGCCACTCATCCTTGAGGGTCATGAGGGGGCTGGAGCCAATCCCAGCTGACACACTGGGTGAGAGGCGGGTTCACCCCGGGCTGATCACCTGTCAATCATTGGGCTGAACCTGAACTTCAGTTGGTATGTAGTGATTTGATCAGAATTTGACAGGGTGGGACAGCTCTTCATATCGTTCTTTTAAAGTGATGGTTGGGAATTTGATCAAATAAAAAAAACTTATTATAATTAAAATTAGTTCATTCAATGTAAAGATAAGTCAAACAGACAGGTTTAAGTTATGTATGAGGAGCGAACCCTATTCACATATGTGTTGCTGTATACACATGCATAAACAGAATATTTGGGTCATCGTGATTGAGAGGAAACTTGAACTTCAAAAACATTAAACAGAATAAGTTCAGCTGAGAACCTCAAAACAACTTTGAATGTTCTACAAACAACCTTACATCGACTGAAACTTATTTTTAAGGCCTAAACAATGAAAAAATAGGATGTTTACAAACTTGGAAAACAAAGTGTCTGCCATCTGTTTTCGTCACAGATGGTAGAAGATTGAGATTTAAGATTTCTAAACCTTAATAATAAAGTGCATTTTTTTCATGTCACATATTTCTGGGCGTCACTTTGTGGTGAAAAGTGGTGGGGACAAAAGGGCTCAGATGAAGACATCTTTCTCAGTTTTTTTTAAGATATGCGATTTCAGCATATTGTGAGGATCAGGTCAGAGCATATGAGTACAATGCATTGTGGGAAAAATTGCGTAACGGCCCATTAAATGATGTCAGACTACTACAGAGTCTAATATGATACCATTAGTCAAACCATACCATAAAACCATTTATTTCCTGGAATTTTCATGAATTTGTGCAGCAATATATGGCAAAGATTTTTTGTATTTAAGCAAAGAAAAACAAAAATTCAACAGAATGGTCTTCCCTCAAAACTTATGGAGTTTGTACAGGCAGGAGGACGGGTTTGTGTCCCATCTGAAAACAAACGATTTTTAACTTTAACTCACGGTTTAAGAATATTTTTGCATAGTTTAGGTTTTTTACATAATATTTTCTGACCTCCTGCCCACAGATCAGTGAAGCTCTAATTCATTTTAATTCATGAACACTTCTGAGCTGCAAATTCTGGACATTTAACATATCCCACATATCTATGTTCTCCGTTTTATTTTTCAGAACTTCCAAAATGTCCCAGCATTTACTGATGTTAGTTTACTTTTTACTTATTATTCTGTGCCATATTCGAAAGGAATTGACAGAATTCTTAAAACGTGTTTACATGGTGCAGGTCAACGCTGATTTCCAGCTTTCAAATGGTTCAAAACAGAAAGTCTGGCCTCTGTGGGCTCTAAGTTTAAACTTATAAAGAAGAATCAATTGGCAGACTCAATAAAGGGCTGTCTGTGCTTTGTGTAGTTAATATTTAAATACGTTTGGTCTGTGAGTTGGATGGTGTGCTATTGGACTACTTCTGCACGCACTTTCATGTCGATGTGAAAGCATTTTTGCTTTCAAGTGCTGGTCGGATATCTCCTCAAAATAAAGTCAAAATATTAAAAAAGCATTGTTTATGTACTGATATTTTCAAAAACCAACCATTCATTTATTTAATTCCCATTTATAGGTTCCTATTAATCAAAGCTTTTGATGTTGTTTTTACCCATGCTTCACATACCACACATATATATATATACTTATCTAGAGTTTTTCTACGTTTTTTTTCCAACAGAAATGCAAAGACAGACTTTAATCTTTAAGGTCCAGAGCAAAATCAGTCACATCACTGGACACTCCACTTATTTTTCATTTGTTACTGCTGTTTTAAACCGTGCAGTAATAATAATACAGGGGAGTACCCTAACACATAGAAGTTCTTTGCACTTGTAAAACTCTAAAGCCTTGAAGAACAGTGAATCCCTTTATTAGGTCTCCATTGCAGGAACATGACATTTTGAGCCTGGTTTCAGCTCAGACACTTTTTGATTTAGCAAACCACGAATCTGACTCTGCAGCAGCGAGATTAAAGCAGAATGTCATCTGCTGCTGAATTCTTATGTGAATGCCAAATATTAAAATACCTACAATGGGGTTCATCATTATAAGACTGCCTGACAGGTCTTTGTGGCGCTGTGTCCTCTGAGATTCGGCTGCTGACACGCTGAAAATATGTTCATAAAAGACCTGTTTTAAGTGCAGCATGGTTACAGGGCTCTGAACCTCCTGTCTGCCTGCTTACAACACCTCTGTCTGCTGAATTACAGGTGCAGCGTGTACTAAAGCAAAATAATGAACACAATGAACCTGCCTCACTCCAATGAAAACGCATCATGTGCTGTAAGGTCAATTACTGCGTTCGTGAATGGATATTACTTCAGCAGGCCGATAGCTTGATATGGGTGAAGGTAAGGTTATATGACAGCAAATAAAACAGTGATTTGCAAAAGTGATTGCTTGCTTCGTAAACGCTTTCGATGGCCAAAGCATGCGGAGACAAGTTCCCTGATTGCTTATTGATCATGAATGAGTCCCTCAGTGAGAGGAGATCAGCTCAAGGTTACAAAGGTCAGTCAAACAGCCTGCCAGGCCTGGCACAAACCTGTTGTTAATGTTTTACAAGGTTAATCACAAACGGATGTGTTATTGATTCATGATTTTTTTATTTTATCAATTTTCTAACTTAAATATCATTATTGCTGTTTTATAGCCACATGGATCAAATGGATATGTCAAATGGATCATGAACCCACAGAGAATTATGTGCATTTCTTCTCAGAGTTTTTAGCCTCTTTCAGCTCATTGTTTTGGTTTTCTGTCCTGCAGCATTACTGATAAAGATTTGCTGCCCTTGACATTGTTGTTGGAGACAGTAGGCAGCTCTTTACACCAATGAATCTCTAAAAACTCACTGTATGCTTGTGTCCTAACACCAAACAATGAACAGAAACACCCCGTTCTAACCAGTGTTGGCCATTATTACATATTACTAGTTACACTCAGAAATCAGTTACTTTACAATACTGCCTGTGTAGAGTAACTTGTTACACTGCTTCTGCATGGAGGAGTGTATATCCTCATGTGTGTTTTTACACATGCGGCTTTATTGCCATTATACTCAAGTACAATGAAACTGTCGACAGCTTCTCCAATGCATTTATATAAATATTATATTTTTATATGTAAACAATGTAAAATTATAAAAAAATTAAAATATATATGACATAAACACAAGAAGAAACAACCATAATATTAGCTTTAAAATAGGCCTACATTCAAATATGTACATACATTTTCTATTTTTCTATGTAAGCAGTCTGAGAAAGAAGTAAAAGTAAGGTTGTAACGTTACGTCCAACCCTGGTCCTAATATCCGCACATCACATTCAATCGGACGCTCTCGGTCCACACTGAATCTGTGAAACATGCACTTCTGTTCTGTCATTTAAACAAATCACGTACCTATCAGCTGTGCGCTCAAGATCAAATTGAGATTCAACTAATTCAAAGATACTTTTTATCTTCCTACATTTATCATTTCTATGCAGAGAACACACATTTTATATTATAATATTTACAGTCAACAGCAACTAGGTTGTTTTATGTATTCTCCTTTGTAAGACTGCTCCTCAAACCTTTAGCTCCCTGGTTATATCCCTCCAGCTGGCTGCCACCTTCTTTCTTTACTATGAAATGAATGTGTAGATAACTCCTCATTTCAACTTCACAAATCAACTGTTTTGTTTCTTGTTTTTTTGCATTATGTTGCTTTCAGAGCATAGAAACATGCACAGAAGCAGCATGATGCATTGTCTATTGCTGTCAGCCTGTCTGGACACTCATAGAAAACAATGCAATCAAACTGATGCCGTTAGTGACTAAGGAAACAGTTGTGACTCCTCATGCCTGCCAGCTCTTTCCCTCTCAGCTCCATTTATTAGATTTCCAAACAGGTACCATAAAGTATTGCAAAATCCAGTTTCTAAAAAACCAAATCAACCTTATTTTAGAGCTGATTTAATAAGGGAGATACATGCACAAAAAGAAAGTATATATGAGAGACAGCATGTCTGCTGAGTTGGCTTGCAGGGTTCAGAACCGACAGGCGTGTGTGCATACCATGTGTCTTTTCTTGAGAATAAGGGGAGACGTTTGGCCGTCTTGTGTTATAATCTATAGGTTCTTAGAGGAAAGGGGGATGAGCCGGGGATTGTAAACCATATTTCAAAGGAAGTGAGCAAGATAAAAACTCCTCAACATTCCTTTGCTCTCTTCTATTCCCCAGCTGTGAGTATCAATCATTCTCTAATATTCCCAGCATGTCTTCAGGGTCTCTCTGTTCAGGCCCTAGAGCCCAGCTTATGGCATCCTTCAGATCTTTTCTCTCTTTCATGTGAATGCACACTCCGACTTCAACATTTCCGACCAGCATTAAGATTTAGGGTTTTCTTTGACATGCAGAATAGGGCTGATGTTTCTTTTGTGTGTAATGAAGAGGTCAATGACCATCATAAACCGTATAAGGTGGAGCAAAGGAGTTCAGTTTAAGAATAATGTATCTGGGATGAAGTGCATGTCTGAACCCCATGTTGTGTAGCCCTTTATGGTCTCAGGAAATAAAGATGCAACTTTCTTTTTTCTCTGAAAGGTAGAGCATTAAGAAAATTGAAAGGTAAAGCAACTAAATGTCTCCCAAGCAGTCGTGGCTTATTTGATGTATCTGGGCAAAAATTGTTTAAGTGAACCAAGCTGGGTCGACAATATATACCGTATGTTTTTCTCAAATAATAAAAGGGTTATGTCTGTAGAGATACAGCCTCTCCATTTAAAATGTACTCAATATGATGTACAGATCTCTGCAGCTATATATATATATAAAGTACGTGAACCCTTTGAAAATATCAGTTTTCTGCATTAATTTGTCTTAGAATGTGATCTGCTCTTCAACTAAGTCCCAAGAACACACAAACACAATGTGCTTAAACTAATACCACAAGAACAATTCTTATATTTAATGTATTTATTGACCACATCCAATAAGTGTTCATTGTGCTGGTGGAAAAAGTAAGTGAAATGCTATCAAGTATTCCTCAAAGTGGGGATCTCTTTATGCTGACACATGGTTTACGTCAGCAGAATCACAAACTCAATACGTTTGAGTGTTTTTTTACAGGTTAACGTAGCTCTACGTCAAACTCAGTTCTTGTGTCATTGATTGGACTCCAGGTTTTCTAACCCTTGACTCCAATTAGCTGTTGATGGAGTCATTAGCCTGAGGGTTCACTTACTTTTTCCATCAGTACTATGAATGTTTTATGGATGTATTCAATAAGACATAAAACATTATAATTGTTTGTGTGGTATTAGCTGAAGCACATTGTGTTTGTCTATACTTGGTAATTAGATGCGGATCAGATCACATTTTAAGACAAATTAATCATTAGTCATTTCAAAGGTATATTATTATACCTTTAGCCTTGCCAACCACTTGATTGAATACAATTATGTTTTGAGTATCTGCAGTTTTGGCTTTTGTACGTCCTTGTATTGCAGCATTTATTCGTGCTTCAACTGCAGTCCCTTTAAGAGCATCAACTACATCTTTTGTCATTATTCTTCAGTGCAATTGTACAAATCGTTCCCCATTGAAAGTTGAGTATGATGCTAGTGGTAATGTAAGGGATAGGAGGGTATGATATGAAGAGTTTTGATCGTAAGGTTAAACTGGAGAGGTTTTAAACCAACAATAGCACATAGTGCAATCACATGTAGTATTACAAATGCACTTTGGTCTAAAAAGAAATTACTTTACATGCAAAATAATTTGTTTCGCCATAGTTTGGTGGCAGCAATCTCTTCTAGTGAAGCAGGTATATGTAGGTTTTTCTGCACAAATCATCGATGGTATGTAAGATGGATGGCAGGATTTGAAAGTGCAGGACTTTGGCACATGAGACCTGTGTGTTTGTATCCTGAATCTCATCCAGGTAAAGGTTTAGGCAGCAAAAGCACTTTGGTTAAGCTCAGGGGAGTGATTGTGGTTTCAATAAAATATTAATAAAGTAAACACTTCCTGCCCTGCACTTCAAGTCACTGTTGACTTTTTCAATATTTAACCATGTCCATGATCTTTTCATGGCCTTAAACACGTGCTTTGAGTGCCCAAACATAACCAATGGAACATGTTGTCACTAAGCATTTTGTGAGTTGGGCAGCATGTTGTGACTTATCCAGACAGTCCTCGCCATGGGTCATTTGTACAGCAGCTAATTTATGTGTATTGGAATTCCCTGCAAAACAAAGGGAGCGGGTGATTAATAAATACTGAGCAGTTTTGCATTAAAAATCTATGTTTCTCAGACGCTATTCCACAGTCTAAGATGTCCTGGAGGGCTGGGAGCCACGAATGTTTGCTCTGATAACTCAAGATCCAAACGTCCAATGACTAAAATCCTTCATCCAGTCAAACATATAGATAAAAAACAGCCAAGGTCTATATAAAAAATGAGACTTAAAACAGAATAAAAAGTCAGTTTATGATAGTTACAGGCAGACAACCACAATGTTGACGCATACACAAAGAATATATGAGTCGGTTGACAGGTGACCAAATGAAATACACTGTTGGAAATGATAATAAGTCCATAACAGAACGTTAACAAAATGTATAAAAGAGAGCTATTTTAGACATTTATAATGTGGAATAGTGATATATTGTACCTTTTATTTTGATTGAAATTCAGTTGTCAAGTTCTCATATTGTCTTGTAGTGACTGAAACACACAGATATAGGCTAAATAAATCACAGGATCATGATGTATTTGAATAGACCAGTGTTGCCACTTCACTCTCTTTAGGTTTGATTAGTTCCATGTTGCCATGATTGATTATATATACTAATAAGTAATCAATTCATACCTTTTGAACATCTATACTTTCTAAGAACGATCAGCAGTTCACACTCAAATTTTTTTTCCAAAATCCATATATATATAGTAGTATTTCAAGTTGTTTTAGATGGAGGGAAATCCAAACACAAGGACCTTTATGTTTCACCGCCACAGGCTGACAGGTACAAAACTATACAAGATTAACACATGTGAGGGTAATATGCTGCATCAGCTTTCTTTTTATTTCTTTATTTGTTTGTTTAAATTTGAGCTACCTTGCTCTGTTGTTGTGTTCACGCCTCCCTCTCACTTTGTTGGCCACCAGAGGAGGTGCGAGTTGACAAATGAGGGAGGAAGACACAGCGTGAGGTCACGGCGAGGTAGCGAGCTACCTCTCGCTGCGTAAATAAATAAGCCATGGTGCTGTCAGCAGTGCAGAATATTCATCACAATAATAGCCACCTTGGGGTTGGTTAAATGTTCCAAGGAAACATCAAGGTCAGACGGTGTGCCCTGATAATATAATAAACTTCAGAAAATGTCTGATTTGCGTCTACGTGAGCTGAAAACCACTTGAAGCAGCAGCGGAGGATTAGTTTGAAAACATATTGGAGAGAAATAACATCATTTGAATAATTAATATCTTTTATCAGCAACATCTCCTTGAACTTTTTATCCCTGCATTAGGTAAACGAAGACAGTTTTCTGTGTTCATATGTGCACCAGATTATACACAGTCAGCCTTTCTGTGGATTCAATGCATTAACTGTCATTAAAATGACTGGTGCTATCCATACAACACCTTTCCTGGCAGGCCATCTTACATAATAACAACAAAGCAGGACTCTCGGGAGGGAGTCAGAAGTCTTGTGGAAATGTCTCTCTCCCAGATATTCATATTGCTCTTGTCACATAACCTGCTATCATTCAAAGCTTGAGAGAACATGTGAAACGTCTCCCTTGTGCCATGTTGTTCTGCGTCCTTGGCTGCCCCACTCTTTGCCGGCCTACAGGGACTCAGGCACAGAGGCAGAGGAGAGTATTCATTTACATTATTTAAGTTAATATGCACCTGAAGCACAGTTATACTATATAAAAGGGATATTACTCAACTGAAGCACTGTCTTGATAATGCAGTTTAAAACGATGCACAATGGGTGTTTATGTGGTTAGGTCCCTCTGCACTTTACATCAGAGTTGCATGGATCGTTATGCACATGATCTGACTAGAACCCTTTGTGATGAGTGATTCATAATGTAAAAGCCAGTGTTCAGCCATAGAAGCACATTTGAAGCCATGTGCATGCGGATTTATAAAAGCGTGTGCATGCAAATGTATAAAAACTTGTTTTGAGGTCTTATAAATGCTTGCACACCCCTGCGGAACATTGACCTCAATTTCAGAGGATTTCCAGCTGCAGAAATATGTGTTTGAACAAGTAAACTGATGTCATACCTTCAGGTCATAGGTCATAGGTCATAGCAAGCTTGCTGCTACAATGGGGAAATGTCTTATTAATATCGTTTTTCAACACCCAATATTGTACGACAAACTGCGACTACAACCCCAACAGCCTAATAAATGACAATACATGGTTTGAGATCACCCTGCAGCAGGGATAAGATGAAGATGGTAATATAGCTGATGATAACTACACACCACAGAAACTAATTGGAGGCAAATGCTACCTGTGACTGGCCTTCTGTGACTAACACACATATTTACACACAAACAGCTTAATGTAAGTTAGTACATATCAGCTGCATTATCATCTTCATCTTATCCAAGCTACCAGGCGACTTCAAGCCATATAGTGAGTCTGACTGGATAGGTTTGTGTTGTGTGGAGCATAAAATGGATCGGACCTGGTGTGTGGAGTTGTTGTGTGTAAAATTTGCATGCTGAATGTTTGTATTCTTGCACTAAATTTTCACATGGTTCTGCTGCAAAACAGCTTTTTAAAACGTGTGTTAGGGTGAACTTTTTTTTTTATATAAATGTCAAAATAAATTTAGAAATCTTAAAAGAACAAGAAAAATGTTAGAAAAAGGCTAAATCTTTTGTTCATGACCTCTCTTGTTCTTCTGTAGTCTGGGACACGCTCCCATTGAAGAGATGTGTTGTGCTTTTCAAATCATGAAACAGAATCATTGTGTCCAGTGGAGGACACGCCTTCACTGCTGCTGGCTAAAAAGAGGTGTTATCAATTTAACTTTTGAGTCTGAATAACCGTGATTACCACTGAGACGGTCTGACCAGGTGGAAAAAAAAAACTTGAGTAATTCATCACTTTTTTTAATAGGCGGAATTTTAAAGATGGAAAAGCAGTGGAGGCCTTGAGTTACAGCAGCAAGGGCAGTTATTAATACATCAAGTAATTAGCATGGTTCTGTAGTGTTATGAATGAAAGTAATTGCATGGGACCTCTCTCCCACCTTGGCTCTCTCTTAAATTTTATAGAAATGGAAATTCCTTCATGACCTTTTAACCTTGTGCATTATTCAGGTGAGCAGTATACCCACCATTTCTCTCACAATATAGCCCAGGGCCCGGGTTTTTAGCATGTGTTGAAACCTCTGCAAGGCTCTGGAGAGGCGAGCCGGGGATTTATTACCCTTCACACACCCTTTTGGCTTCTTGAAAAATACCTCCCTTTGGATTAAATGTTAAAGACTAAGGCGCTCACATTTTGTAAGGAAACTAAATTAACCTACGTACCCTACAGCTCTCTTCTTCTACCTCACACTAAAAGCCAAAAAGTGCATAAAGCATAATGTTAATGTTGATTATATATGCGGATGGCAGAGGCACACAAACACACCAACTGCTCTTTTACGTCAGGCTGTAGAATATTACTGTATGCATACAGTTTGCATAATCAATGTGCTGTACATTATAGAGTAAACACTTCTAAGAGTGATGCCATATAACTAATATCATTTCAGGGTCCACTTGGCTCTATAGTGTATCTAGATGTGCAGCTCAAGGACTGAGCCTCAATAATACATTATCATTGTCATGCCATTTTTCTCTTGCTTCTATATAGATGCAACATCAAGCCATTTTATACTGAGCAATTGTTCATGCTGATTTTAAAAATTGTATGGCGTGGCGTGCTCTTACAGAAGGTAAAGTACCATAGTGCCGCTCATCAGACCTGAATAATGAATTATTTGCTGATCCTTGAGCGTAAAGTCAAAGATGTGCTGTTCACAATATCAACCAAGCTCTCTTTCATGTAACCTACTCTGTCAGCTTTGATGTATAGCCTTCTGTCAACTGCCATGAATCCAATTAAATGAACCCTGTGGGGTTTTCTTGTTAACAAACAAAGTTTTTGTGTTTGACTCACCAAAACACAGTATGTGTGACCATCAGCCCCGACAGACATACTGAATGCATTTTTAAACATGCTTTGTACATTGCCACTAGTGTTGAGGTCAAGACGATGACCAGACCAATACCAGAGTGTATGAAGACAAGACCAAAACCTTGTCCAGACCAGGACCAGACCATTACATGAAAATAGGGGCATGCAAACCTTAGGCACTCCTCAAATTGATCATAAAGATCCACAAAATCCCATAAGAACACCCACAGAAACACAAATGAAAATTCCTCTGTGAATGTAGAAGCGTACCATGAGAAATGTCTTGATAATAATAAAACAATTGAAAGGCATTGTAGCTGTGAATGTTATGTGCAGGAATTTTTCTTTGTGTTCTACTGAAGATTTGGCTGACATCTCCTCCTAAAGAGCCAAAGCTTCTGCTCTTGTCTCCCACGTTCATGTTCTTGGAGTGCATGTAAAGTGGGCGGGGAGGGAAGACAGACATCAACTGTAGCAAAAAAATTTAAATTAGAAATGAGTCACTGTGTTGGATGCACATAACGCAGGACGTTTTACATCCAACTACAGTAATGATAAATGGACTGCATTAGTACAGGGATTTTCTCGTCTTGGTAATCTGCAACACTGCAAGACAGCATTCACCCGTTCATACACAGGTGGCCAAGGCTGCTGTGCGAGGAGCCATCTGCTAATCAGAGAAGTAAACATTCACACGCACTCTCAGTCACTTACTCTGGAGCAATTCAGTATCTTCCCCAAGGATACTTCGACATGTAGGCTGCCGGGTAAATGGATCGAATCCCTGACCTTTCGATCGGTGAATGACCGCTCTGCCACCTGAGCCACGGCTGCCCTTAACCGCCATCAGCGATGAATTCAGACAATTCACAGACAATTTGCTGATAAAGTTTTCCATTTACAGTTGAGATAGAATCCTTAGTCTACCAATCTAGGACCAAGACAAGACAGAAGTTGCATTAACATCAGTGAATTTTGATGCACATCCTGAAGATGTGCATGAGAAAGGCTTGATGGACCAAAAAGCTTTCGAAAATGCGCGTACAATCTTTTACACTCGCTTGAGGTATAGTTTTTGTCTTTTTCTAAAAGAAATTGTTAAAGTTCTGACATAGCGGACGTTTAACTTACATGACTGTTTCCGCTCTGCCGATCAAGACGAGGTGACATGAAAGAACAATTATAAGTTGCCCAACTGAATCCAATTCCTGAACGCTCTCCATTTCCTGTCGTGTGTGGTCAAAGTTGTCTGATTAGCAACCTGTTTTTTCTCTCTCTCTAAATGTCTTCTTCTTCTGCCATTTACTGACGCATTAGCCTACAGCAACACAATACACTGCCATCTTCTGACCAAAGTACGTTTGGGCAGCTGTGTTTATTTGCTCTAAAGCAGTTGGAAATGTTCTTAATTTGCATTTTCTTTACAGCGTTCATTTTCTTTAATACATTTCAAAATGTTGCTTCAGAATTCGATTTGACTTTAATGGAAACACAGCTAGAGAAAAAGTGCAGTCCAGTTTGGGACGAGACTGAAACCTTCAAAAGTTAGCCCTGAGATCAAGAGACCAGAACCCATCTTGATTAATCTTTAAACCTTTGGATTGCTGCATTTCCTGTCAGCTAAACAAATGTACCTTTGGGTACTTATAAAGAAACCTTGAACCTTGAACCTATAGTGCTACAACACTAACTGCTTCCGACAGTCAATCAGTGGAATAACGCAAAACAAGCAGCAGTGATGTGCCCACGCCGGGAGCCATCTGTGTCTGGCAAGTTGGGATGCGAATGTGTTAATCAAGCACATCTACAAAGCTGCCTTTATGTATAAAATATTAATCATTGAACTAGATCAGCCAAGGCCCCCGAATAACACACAGAGTGTTAAACAAACACTGTTTTTTGGGGGGGAATTTTAAGTTGTTTTTTTTCGCCACCTCAACAGCAGAACTGCCAATTTGAAGGTTTTAATTTTAATCACCCTCTGCTCAAACAGCACAGTGATTATTAAACTGAAAGGATGAACAGTATGTTATTGTTACTCATACGCAAGCATGAAGTGTTTCTTATTCAGGAAACAAGAGTTGTTAATGTTAAACATCAAAGCAGGAGCTGCATGCAGCTGCAAACCGAGGGTGTGAAACCCGGTGTAATGTTTGCAGCCACAGTAGGGTGCGATTCCAGCAACGCTCTGTTCACGGCTACTGAGGCTCACGCCTGCAGTTTTGCCAGGGGTGACTGGCGGTTTGAAGGGAAAGATTGAAAGGAAAATATGTCATTCACAGCACAGACTCCTCTGAAATAACTTGATGGGCAGATACAAGGTTTGCGCAATCTACCAGGCCACCACTAAACACAACTTGTTGAAATTCTGTTTCATATATTGTGTGTTTGTATCCATCTTTGATGTTGTCTCTGTACTAAGCTGCTGATGGCTTTAATGAATGAATAAAACATGTCACGGCTTGTTTGCTCCTGTGTTTTATTGTGGTTTTCCCTCTTTGGTTACTCAAAAAAAGGCAGTTTGGGGAGCAGCTATATTTACCGTATCTCTCATGTTTTGAAGTTATTGGTACACAAGCCTAGGGACAAACACAAAGCAATCCCATTTTTCATTCAGACAAGAACTCCTTGCTTGGCCTTGTCTCTGGCTTTATGAAATCCCCTCAGTGCTCCGTTTCATTGAACGTCTTAGTTTACAAAAAGCAGGCTGACACTCTGAACCTAATAATTGACTTTGATAACAAGCTAGAAGACTTGTGTGTTCACTTATTGATGTTGAATATTAATGCTCTAGAGATATATGCTGCACTCTGACAGGCACCAACCCGCCTGTAAAAATACAGAGTAGGGTGAAAAAAGTCAACTCCTTCCCAGATTGATGCTGTTTCGCCATGATCGCTGCATTTACTTTATTTTATAAGACTCACCCCATTGCCCCATAAAAAAAAACATGAAAATTATTTTTATAATGGGTGTGTTCAGCCTTTAATGTTGGCATGTCTGGCAGTTTAAGACTCCCAGGTGCAGCGTGGCAATTTAGCAGCAGTGCTTTGACAAGAATACACCACTTGATTTCACATCAGCTGTTTGGTTAAGCAGTCAACAAAGCAGAAAGTATGGAAGCAAGGGGGGATGTCTAGATGATGGCAGCACTGTCTTGACATGTTCCAGAGAGTGCAACCATTTATTTTAACTTACAGAGCAGATGCTAACACCTGTGCACAACGGCACAGGTGTGCGCAATCATATAAAACATATTCACATGCGGTTAATTCATTGCATATAAAAAAATAAAAGCATTCAAGTGCAGTCTATTTCAGGATTTATGCTCTAAATGCACACAGTAAGAAGACCAGACATGCTATTTGGATATGACATGCCACAATTATACAGAGGGTACGATTCTGACTTGTTTTTTTAATGAACTCACAGGCAGATTAGCAAAGTTTTCTGCCGTTTCCAGAGGGGAATACAAACTGTTCATTAATTTATCTGCTAATTAATTAGTTTGTTTATTGTTTATCTGCCTGGGCCTGTGGAACAGTTGCATTGCTAAAACTAATTTTTGATGAGTGTTCGGTGGGGAAAAATAAGAGTGAAATGAAAGATATAATAACATCAATCCGGTTTCTCTGTGTTAAAAGAGAGTTTTATTTTACTAAATCTAAGAAACACAAAAACTGTGAATGCTCAGTATTGTAATGTGACATGTATCTCAAGTATCCCTTATATTAGATTTTCAGTTCAGTTCTTCAGCTACAAAAGCAGAAATCAGCAGAATGTTCAATGTGTGTGTGTGTGTGTGTGTGTGTGTCTAACCTATACCACCTTCAGGGGACACATTTCAGACTAAACACCAGTTAATTGGGGACGACGGGTGCAACTGGGGACGAAAGCCGTATCCACAAAGGCTGATTTTTAAATCAGTGGTTAAGGTCAGGGTCAGGGTTACAGTCCTCTGACAAAATACACTCCCATTTGTTGTTTGTATGGGAGCTTATTACGAGCCATATTTACAGTGTGTGTGTAGTAGCCATTGTAATTATGACTGACACCAAGGCAGATGTGACCAGTGTGAGAGCAAAGGCAGAAACAAGGGAATACAGTACAAAGCTCATGCTTAAGATTCACTTAGGGAGGATGGAGGAGCTGGTGGTCGGATCAAACAAACACAACACACAGTCCGGTGATCCTGTCCCATGTGGAAACAGAAGCTAATGATGTTTTTCAAAATAACATTACTTATTTTCCATGCTTCACACTTTTACGTCACCAGGTAGTGCGTCTGTTTAAATTTAATTATGAAATGTTATTGTTAACTATCTTTTATTATGCCCAACCATGTATATATTTGCCCTGACCTTAGGTTTAGTCAACAAAACAACTTCCCAAACAAAACTGCGACCGTTTCAAGATGTGAACAACAGCTTTAAAATGGCGACTGTTAAATATTCCGGATAAAGATATTTCTTTCCTGCAACTAGTATTAGTTCTAATTTTGGAAATGCTCCTCTAAGTCGTATATGAGAGTAGGAACAAACAACACACAGTATGAGGAGCTGCTGGCTATGTCTCCAGGAAATAAATGTCAGTCTGTCCCCAAAAATGGCCTAAATAAACTTGAGTGTGAGAATGTGTGTGTAAAATGTAATGAAACGGGAACGAAATGGCTGTGAAACACCGGCTCATGTCATAAACCCAGGCTTCATTACATTCTGTCAATTTTAACAATTCTGTAAATCCGATTTGAATTAAAAATGCTGTAATGCAGCTAATGCCAACTAGTTACCTGACTTCTGTCTCTCAGAAACAAGCCAGTGAGTGGAGAGGTGTGGGGGCGGTGTTGGTGCAGTGACAGAATCGGATGAATATTGCCTGTTGAAAGCAGGTAAAATCAAATCACAGAGCACAAAGCGTGCGAGTGGTGCTTTTGTCTAAATCCTATGTTGTCTGTTGAATGTGTGCGAGGATGCTTAACTATTGAATCGGGATTACCATACGTGATATCTGATTAGATGTTTTCATCTCAAGTGTAGGAGTGTGCTCCAGGCACTGATATGTATTACCATGCTAGACAGCCGGGCTGGGGGTGGATGGGCCAGAGATGCAGCGATGACAGGAAGTGAGCCATGTGAGGCTGCTGCTTACCTGTTCATCGTCAATGCATGATACCTGATGAGATGATTTGGTCTCAAGTGGGCACGCAGCTGCAACCTGCCTTTCAGCTTTTGGAAGAGTCTCTTGCATCATTAAGTCGAAACCAACAGAGCCGACGTAGCTTGACAATTACCTAATTCTCGAGGCGGGAGTGCATCTAACAGGGAAGGTCATATGCCTGCTATGCCTGTGTTTTAAGTGTATAAAAGGAATAAAACTAAATGTGTTGAGTGACAGCCCAGTAAAGCTGCAATGCTGAATTTGTGTCTAGATGGAAAGAAACTGAGAGATGACTCTACTGTTATACGATCCTTCCGACTGAGGCAATGTCATCGAAAGCATACAGGTTTATATTTGTACAGGCTCAGCTCTAGGCTGCCAGGCTTTAGCTCAAAGTACTTGAGTCTAAGCCTGACTCGTCACCTTTAGCAGCATCTGAACATTAGCATGCTAATAAACATGATCATGCAGCAACCTCCAGGTCTGAAAAGCGAAGCAGATGTGAGAGTGCCTTAAACCTGCATTCTTTTTAAAAGCCAGTGGAGGGCGACTCCACTAGTTGCAAAAAGAAGTCAGACTGTAGAAAAGTCTTTATGAAAATGACACGATGTTACGGCTGGAGTGGAACTGTGTTTAGTTTTTCTTGTCTCCTTTGAGGGACTGCCTCCCGCACCTCCTCCCAGGTTGCCATGAGTGGTCGAGCACACCGGTGCTCACTCAGTAATTAAGGACATGATGGTTAAATAGAGTGGAGGCCAGTGGGCCACTCGAGAGCAGAAAGCTGTATGCATTGGTTGTGATAACTGTATAAGCTGGTTTTGATTTAAAAAGGAGACTGGAGTTGTTTCTGTTCAGTTAAAAGGTGGGAAATTTATTTTAGCTATCACTTTCTGCTTATAGGTAGTTTTGAGTTCACTTCTTGTTCATTTGCACATTATTTCATTGTGTTAATATATATTATTTTAATGGTTTACTCCATTGACTGGCTTTTCCTTTGTATACTGGGATATTTTAACAACACCCGACTTTTCACTTTACTTATTACCTCATTGCTCATTTATCTAATGACTTGGTCTCAATCGCTGTTTCTAAAGTCAAGCATGATGTTCCCTTTTTAAATTATGGTCCCATTTATAGTAAAATAAACGTTAAATAAACTACAGTATGCTTTTAGCGTCTTTACCTTGTGATAGTTTTTTGTCTTCGAAAAGTAACTAAGATGAGTTTTACGTTCAAAGTTATTTGGAACAATTATGTCGCTCAAAAATGTTTTGTTCAGCATTCAGTTGTAGTAAAAAAAAACACTGGGAGGGATGTCAAACTGATCCATAACATGGCTGTCTGACTGCAGATTTTTGTTCCTGCAGTTTACACCCCTGCTAGCGAGTCTATTGTTCATTTTGAATTATGGATACACCTTGCAAACAACATAAGGGAGCTGACGCATGCACTGGTTCCATAAAAACAAGATGGTAGGGGCCAATCTTGTGGCTTCAAATCTGTGTATAGTCTACAACCCAACGGGTGACGTCACAGTGGCTACGTCCACCTTTACTTAGGAAATGATGACGAATGACTGCATTTGGTTTTAAAATAGATGAATGCAAGGTAGCTGAAACTATTTTCAGTTAAAAAAAATGTTTTAGTTTTATCTGACATGAAATGATCTCCTTGGATGCTTAAAGCTGAATTTTTTAACATCTAGCAGCAGTAAAGCAAAGACTCGGGGGATGTTGACCATAAGGGATGGAGAAATAATAACACTTTATACCACTGGAAACCAATAGCAACCACAGGCCTGACATTCACAGTGGCAACAATGCTGATTGTTGTTTATCCATTTCACCTCACCAAGTCCAGCTTCTCCATAAACAACAGGCATCACAGCTTGAAGATCAACAGTACCAAAAACAAACTTCAAGAGAAAAACTGAGGGAAAAGAGAAACTCTAATTGCTGAGAGGACGACAATCCTGCTACAAAGAGACTGCCTCTGAGCAAAAACTTGAATGAACATCTGCATTTCCTTTTCAAGAGGAAGCAGCACTCCAAAATGAGAGCGGGCTGAGAGGAGATGCAGATGTGGTGCATTTTCTTTTAACTCTCTGCTCTGGCGACTGTTTAGTTAGTGAAGACTGAAAAGCTTCTGTATTCTGTTCAGTGTTATTATTTTATTGGCTACATCTGTTGTAATCCAGGTATAACAGCCCTTAAATCCTTCATGAGGAGCTCATAATGCATTCATACAGTGTGAAAGATAACACATATTGTCTAAATATATAACTGCCAACATAAATAACTGCCATTGGTAAGCATACGGCTTTTATGTTACGTACACAACTGTACGGCTTACATGGTTTTCTTGTGTCTCTGTTTATAAAGCAATGTGATATTCTTTTTTCATAAGTGGCTCTTTGTGATTGAGTTTGTAGTAGGTTGAGCAGCATATTGAGTGGCCAAAACATTGAGCTGTATATAAACATAATAAGAAGTGAATGCTGGTTTAACCTACTACTTTATGTTGGACTAACACTATACACATAATGATACACAATGTGCCTCTGTACGTGTTAATAAATCCGGAATACAAATCAGAAATACGTAATGCTATTCAAATCTGTTGCTCTGCAGTGATTTATTTACTGACGGCGAGACCTTCAAAAATATCACACAGAACTGAACAAACAAATAAATGAATGAACTTGAGTGTTCAATTTAGCAGAAATAACATCTCAATTTGTACTTATACTTGCTCTTTCAAGAAAGCCAGAGAGGGCACGCGGGTCTCATTCAACGGCTTCAATCAGCCAGTCATACAATGTGAGAACACACAGCCAGTGAGCAGAAGGTGGGCCGCTCTAATTGCAAAACAAGGAGCGGAAAAAACAACGAGGCTTTTTTGTCTGTGTGTCTGTGCAAGAAACATTCTGTGTGCAGTCAGTTAGAGCGAAGTGGATTAACAGGTGACAGAGATCAAAACTAACATTCAGGTGTTGCGCAATTCAAGGTAATTCATCCAAACCCAAAAATAGGAAAAAACCTAGCCTGGGTGCAGCCAGACTTTAGCGCCGCCCACAACATTTTATGGCAGGAAGTTCGGTCTGGCATTTCTGTTGTGGCGCTGCTATGCTCGGTACAGATCTCCTCGGACCAATGAAATTGTCAGGGTAGGCTTTACAGATGAGCAACAGTAACGTAATCAGCCACATCACTAAAGAGCGCTTGGGTTGAATTCGTTTACAACAAACATGGCTGCCGCATTCCAACCGTGTTATTTAGGTTCTGACAGGACCGACAAATGCGATACGATTTGTCTGATGTTTTGTGGAGTTGTAATCCTAAACGGAGGACTTGTTCATACATACATTGACCTTTACTATTACTCTAAAAAATGAGGACCATGTTGGAAACTACTCTCTGTATCCTTTAATTCTTTTTACAACACCGGCAAAAATCTACTATCAACTACGCGTTTTAACATACATCACATCCTACGTTGCTCTGGTTGGTTGTTGATCTATCCAGTTGAGCAAAGAGGCATTTTTTTCCCACTTCCACTTTCTGAACAGAATCCTGAGTATGACATTGTCAAAACCCCTAATAATGTTTAAATCTGGCCTATTGCAGTTCCACCATTGATGCTCTTAACATTGCAAATGATCTCTTCTCTGTCGCTGTACTTGCTCAAGTGTCAAGATGCCTAAAAATCTCTGCGTATAAAACTATCTGATGTTTTTTTGTTTGTTTGTTTTATATAATACAACTCGCTAATAGTCACTTAGTTCATCCTTTTGTTTAATTTGGTTACAGAGCCGGTTTGCAGACATTTGAAATCATTTCGGAGAGTAACTAAATGTCAGAACACAAGTGCTGATTACACCCACGCGGATGTTTGACAGGAAGGTCGGAGTTATGAGAACTCTGCTGGCAGGGTTTTATCTCTCCTACTCCTTGAAATTCATCAAGAGAACTGTTGTTTTATTGGTATTGTTGTTTTTCCCTGATTCATAGTTGACAGCACCTAAACTGCAAAAAAGAACAAAACAATAGAAATATGTTGCATATTAAATTAATCAGGAGTTGACAGCAGGAATGAGGCCCATCTTGTAAAGCCATAAACAATTTCAGTTATTGAGCGCTATAGTTTAACATCTAACTAATAAGTGACACAGTTTAAGAATCAATTATCCACAATGATGACAATCACATTCGTTTTAGCTTCTAAGAGATACAACCAAAAGATATCGTGTTCAAAAAAATTTGCATGTCTCTGTTATGTGGCAGGAAGTGGGGGGGGGGACATAATTTAGGCAGTTGAGTTGATTCGTTTTTGAAAGATGACTCCGGGCCCCTCAAGAGGAATGCAGCCAGGGTGTATAAGTGATATCTGCTCCATGGTTAATTCAGTGCGATTTTCCAAGCACAAGGTCACTCATTGTCAGTATCTGGCAGAGGCCCATTCAGAAGAATGAGATGAGCTAAGAGAGCTTTCTCATTCTGAGGCCGCAGCTCTCGACTCATAATTATCTGGATGGCGCAGGCCTGCGTGACATTGTCAAGGAATACAAAGCTGTAATCTCTGCCTGGTTCTTCTGTAATGAATTAACGCCAATGGCGGTGAAACAGCAATGCATCACAGGCACTGATAGATTTCATTTTACAGAGTTATCAGCGGTTCTATCATGGGAATGGCTCCAGCAACATTGACTATTTAGAGTGGAATGACCTTTTCACCATTAAGGTCTATGTGTCTGGTGAATAGTCAACCTTTCATTCAAACCCTCGGGAGCACTGTCAGATTCCCTCAGACATGTTTAAAGGGATTTACATTCATGGAATAATGATGAGTTTACTGCAGATACACTGATATGCAAAATGAGACTGTTGGCAAACTGTTTCCACCTCAGGTTGTCTGATTGTCTCTGTCTGCTTTTTTATTCTTACATTGTTCATTCGTGTAAATGTGAGCCTACAGTAAAAGAACTGCAGAATAACTTAACTATGTTTCTACTTTCCAACAAGTCCTACAAGTTAATCCACAAATCATGCTTTTGTCCATCCCCTCTGGAGCGACACATAGAAGCTTTTTCTGATCTGTTGCCTCCTTAAGCTGTAAAATGTTTGGTTCGGTTCAGCCAAAAACAAGTCATTTGGGTTCAAATAAGTCCTCTGTTAAAGTTTGGGGATCTTAACTGTTATGATTATAATAATAAAAGACATCATTAACTCTCTGGAGTCGCCAATCACGCCGGCATGATGAAATCACATGATTTCTTCATGATGTCACAATGTAAAAAGGAAGCAGGGTCAAGCTCCAACGTTAATTTCCATCAAAAGCTCAGACTTCAAACTCCATGCCAGTTTCTGTTTGATGATGATAGGCTAAAGAAAAAAACGGAGATAAGATCAAATATATGGAGTATAAAAATATATAACTGGATGTTATCCTCATTTTACCTCTTCTATGTTATATTTGCAACCTGTGTTCACATTTACTATTCTTCATTGAGCACAGCTGTGAAAGTTCAAAAAATATCTTGTCTTTTTTAGGTTCAAACTGTTGATCCAGTAAGTTAAAAAGGACAAAATAATTATCAGATCTAGAAACTTCAGAATCTATTTTTAATGGTTAATCCTTAAAAGTTATCTTTCAAGCAAACGTTCTCTGATCGCAGATTCAATTTGTTGGCTATATTCAGCTTACGTTATAGTACACTAAATATTTCAGGGTTTTGGGCTGTTAAAAAAGTGAGAAAAAAATTATACCCACATGGCATGGACAAGACAAGTAGTAATCATGCAGAAAGAAAAGTATTAAAAAACAGTCAACATAGCCCTAAAATACTGTTATGGAACAAAATTCATGCACATAAAAAAACCTGTTGGTTTGAAATGAGAAACGGACAGCAGTCTTCACGTTTTGAAGTTCAGTCTTATTGACCCATGCATCCTCCTCCACTTCCTCCCTACGCGGACTTTGTCTCTCTACAACAACGTCACGGGACGAACACAACTGCTAGAGCCACAAAAACTTAAAAACAGGGGAAGTAAGTGTTGAGTGAGTTCAGTCTAGTCTCTTCATTTACCCTGTTGTTCCTGAGCTCATAATATAGTTGTGGTCATACTGTAGTGACCACACTGTGTTATAATGATGTGCTGGCTGCAGAATAACATCTTTACAACTGAAAATTTTGAGTCGCCTAAGCTGCAGGCTTCAAAGCTCTGTGACACTTCCCATGTGGTTGGTGGTGCCAAATGACTGACCAGCATATGAAAGAAGTCTATTTTTACAGTGGATCACAAGCAAACTTCAAGCTGTGTTGTACTGTCAATGTGGTTACTGTAAAAAGAAAAGTAGTAAACTCCAGGAGCCACATGCATAAAAGTCTGTGTAGACATTTTTTACATCATGTTTTTAAAGCCACACGTACACCTGATTCTGTTTTGTATAAATCTCCATCATTGTGGAACTGGGTGCTCACACAAGCCTCATTTCCACACCCACAGTTAGCCATAAATGGACGCAGAAATGCCCTTGAACATTTGTTTGATAACTTGTGCCCGCTCCACCACTCATTAGACCTGTCAAGGAGAAATACGGCAAAGAAAGTGCAATTTCATCGACTGTCGCATCAGCAAGGTTCTCCAGAGCAGCTGCCATTAAGCAAAGCTCTCACTATTTGTAGCTTTCATACCACTAATTCATCACATGTACCTATAAACCATAACTGTAGCCAGTCACCATAATTATTACACATCAAAAGGATGATCAATGATGCATTCATAGTGCTCATGTTGAAACTGACTTTATTGTGAGTTTTCTCAATTCAGGATGAGATCAAAAGTTCATGGCTCATATGGGATTAAAACGGAACTAAATCAGAATCAGACATTTGGGCAAAGAATCTAAAGCAATGTCACCCATCCCTCAACTTCTATTCAACCTTCTCTGCATATCACCTGAAGTGATCTCAGTGAAAATCATACCAGGCCTGAAGTACAGTATGCCCGAGGTGCAGACACATTCTCTTCACACATGCTCCCTTTATAAATACCGCTTCATGTGTGGGAAAAAGGCAGACAGGAAATGTAGCCAGCTTTCATCTCTGCAAAATCTGCACTATAGACTGTGTAGGTTTCACAGTAATGTCATTTGGGAGGCAGATACAGACAAGGGGCAGAAAAACAGACAACGTCCATGTTGGGAGGTGTTGAGTAGGAGGTTTTGAGCGACTAACTGTGTGAATAACAAAACTGGTGGGTGAAAAATGTCCAGCTTCCCTGCAGGTTTGGATGATTGCAATATTAAACAGTTTTATCACATTAAGTCTTGTTTTTTTAAAGTGTTTGCGTAAATATAATGATGATTAACAGTGAAAACTGGTTTAAAGTAAACCTACACTTGTGTGGGAGATTCTGTATGAACCATAAAACGATACACATAATGATAAAGAATGTACATCATCAAGTGTTAATAAAAATAAAGTAATGCTGTTCAAATCTGCTGCTCTGCAGTGATTTATTTTTCTGACGGCGAGACCTTCAAAAATATCACACGGAACTGAACAAACTAATGAATGAACTAACAAATGAATGAGTACAGCTCTTATATTGTGTTCAATTTAGCAGTAATAACATCTCAATTTGTACTTATACTTGCTCTTTCAAGAAAGCCAGAGAGGGCACGCGGGTCTCAGTCAACGGCTTCAATCAGCCAGTCATACAATGCGAGAACACACAGCCAGTGAGCAGAAGGTGGGCCGCTCTAATTGCACAACAAGGAGCGGAAGAAACAATGAGGCTTTTTTGTCTGTGTGCAAGAAATGTTCTGTGTGCAGTCGGTTAGAGCGAAGTGAATTTAACAGGTGACAGAGATCAAAACTAACATTCACGTGTTGCACAATTCATGAAAAATACATCTAAATACAACGTGCAAAACACCCTAATAATAGTTGAATGTGGCCTCTTTTGCAGGAACTCCATTGATGCTTTTGACGTTGCAAAGGAAATTCACTGTCGATGCACTTGGACGGCAGCTCAGGTTTCAGTTCACCTTAAAAAGCTCAGCAAATAAAACTATCTGATGGTTTTTTTATGCATTTTTTTTTTGGTGAATGTTTAATCTGCAGGCAACAATTTGCAGAATATATGTATTATTATACAAACTGCTAATAGTCAGTTAGTTCATCCTTTTGTGTTGGTTTGCAGACATTTGACATTTTGTGTGTGTGTGTGTGTGATGGGGGATGACAGTGAGCCTCTCTGCAGCACATTAGCAGCCCTTGTGATTGCTGAATAAAACACAAAACCTTTTAATTCTTCCCAGGGATTACTGTTTAGTTAGAGCTCATTAAAAAAACATATTGGCTCCAGCTTTTTCCCCTCATTACTTTAAACCATTAAATCAGGTCATTTCATTATTCAAACAAAAACATGAGACCTTGGGCTTAAGACAGTGACAGCACTCACAGATGTCAAATGCATTGCACACTAAGCTCAACTGTTTTAGTGACAGCTGACTATTATTAGACTGTTGAGAGCATCAGAGCTGACTCTTAAAAGGTTCTTCATTTTTATTGTTTTTTAAAGCCACAACCATATGACAATTGCATGTGCAGTTTTAAACAGAGATTCCACCATATAATGTGCATATCTACCGACTGCCAGAATCACACTGACATCCTTTAAGCAATGCAGGTTGTAAAAATTTGTGTATTTGCCTAAAATATTTCCAAGTAGCAAAATACCCATCAATTTTTAAACCTTTTATTTTCCACTCAGAAAACAAACAATTTCTCATTTGATGTTATTTTTTTTTCTCCTGCTCTTTTTATCTCACACTCTCACTCTTTGAAACACACAACAACATATGCTCAAATTGTCTGCGCTGTGCTGCAGTGTTTTTGTCATTTTGCAGAGAAGCTGCTAAAAGAAAAAAAAATACTTTCCATGAAAGTGATGAAGAGATAAAAGCCATCCAATTATCAGCCAAACCTTTTCAATCTGTGGATAAATAACACGACTTTACAACTTCAAATTACGTGCAATGCATTCGCCAAATTTCCAATTTTGTGTGCATTTAATACACCCAAACAAAAGTAAACACTGTGATTCAAACATCAATTAACTTCCTATGTCACTTCCTTTAGTCACCGCATGCAGACTGATGAGACCAGGTTGAAATTACACAGCTACACAGTAAAGTTAAGGTTTTGTCCTTCTGAGTCGGCTTTTATGACATGCCGCCAAAGTGCACATGTTCATTCATGTCTCCCCACTCCAGTAAAATCCACTGAGACTATTAGCAAGACTTAAAGGTTTTTGCACGTCTCAAAGGAGCTATTGATACAAAGTTTTTTCCAAAAACGTAATTCTTATAACGGTCAAGGCAATAGGCCTGCCATCAGTCAGGATCCAGCAAATCTACAATGATAGTATCTCAAAGGCATTCATTGTGTTGTACTCAGAAAGAGTGATAGAAGCAGTTCTGTGAAGAAAAAGTTGAAGCGCTTTGTGCTTTCTTACATTTGCAAATCTGCCAAATGTTGCACAAAATGGGCAATGAAAGGTTACGAAATGTGCCAGATGCAGCCCCCCAAAGAAAGTTTAGTTTACTAAGAATAATAATGCTGTTTGGTTTTTTTAAACCAATGAAAAGGAAACAAGAACCATCTCTCTTTATTCGTCAAAGGCTAAAACCCACCCACCCAACTGGGTCTGACTGACAAACAGAACTATAGGTAAGAGGAAAAATATGTATTTTTGATTTTAAGGGTGAACTGTTCCTTTAATAATCCAAATTAGGCAAACCAATCTGACGAGACAATAATGCAACCACTACAGTAGCACTGCATTATCTCCAGTGCTGACACAGCGCTGTAGAGAAAGGTCTGGCTATATTCCTACTTAAATGATGATAAATGAAATGAACTCACCACCTGCTCCTGATAATGCCAGTTTAACATTTGTTTTCTGAGAGTAATTGAGGTCTTTCACCTTTTGCCAATTCCTACCAAAAATTTACTTTTGCATATTTTCCTCATTATTATTTTCCTTGTTATATTAAGAAGTGCTGCTTTTGAATTTGAATTAAATAGCCTCCCCACACCATCTTAAGAATGTTGCTCCCGATTGGTTTTTTATTTATTTTTCTTTCATGGTAGACACATGGGACTTGAGCTGGCATATCTATAGCATATCTATACCAAACCTCCCTCCGGCTCCTCATCTGAAGCCGCCTTCCTGATGTATAATTCATATGAGAAGATGTTCAGGGGACACAACTCCTGTAATTAAGTTGTGTAAATGACAAGGTCATTAACAAAGTTTATATGGTAATGTCGTGCCCCAAAAGGAGATGGGCAGCAGCACCTGTCGTGTTGTGGATGCTGACCTCAGCAGGCTGCCCAACAGGGGCTGACGAGGCTCGCAGTGTTGCATTAGTAAGGGAAATGTTAAACAGCACTACAGAGGTATTAACATAGACACCAGCTCGTCATGAGGACTTCCACTGTGATCTTGAGTTCATTTATTCAACAATGTTTACAAGCTGTAATTAAATGATGCCAATTTTTCATTATTTTTTTCTGTATAACCGTTTCATCTTATTTAGTCAAACAAGAAAATTTGGTACAAAAAGCTTGTATTTGAAATACTCTAAGCATCATTAACCTATTGAGCCCTAGCCTCTTTTTTGGGTCTTCACTCGGAAAGTACATGCCCATAATAAATTAAAAGTATATCTCTGCAAGTCTATATTAATAATCAAGGTATCAAAATAAAGGTGACTCTTGTGAGATTGTGTTCAGATGTGTAAGTGAGCTTTTCCATCAGTTATCATTCATGTTGTTAGCCTGAAGTAGCATAAAGCTAGCAGCAAAAATATGTGAGTATGTTCTGCAATGACGATTTTCATATGTGGTCATTAATTGAGTTGGTATGAGAGTTGTGTTTGGTGTGGGTAAAAATGGATGAAACATTTTTGTAGCTGAGTTTGTCTAGTTTCATTTGATATGCAGTATGACTGTGTTTTTACATGATTAGCATGCGGTCGGCTGGTTTTTACAGACGGACTAAGAGCCCAATGAGGCTACATATTATGTAAATTTACCATCTAAGGAGACACATTTTTATCCCCAGATGTAAACTGTATAAAACAAACACATTATACATTGTACATTATTTTATAGTTAGTCTAATAACAGTCTTTGGCTTTATGCAAAGAAAATAACCTGACATGTCCTGTCAGGCTGAGCGATGTGCTCATTTGACTTACTGAATTTAATTTTTTTTCCCCTTTTGCGTTTTTGTTTGTCTCTGGCACTTGTTCAGTTGGCTGCCTGTACAGTTAGAGATCTTAGAAATTCACTTACTCCAATGCACTTGACTGCTGAAAAAGGCATCTTGCTACATGCCAAGTCTTACTGGCATCAAATGCATCAACTTGACCCAATGCTGCATTCCAAAGTCAAAGTCAGAGGTCGGAAATTTCCCAGTTGAAATGTCCAATTTCTGACCTCCAAACATTCCAGATAATGAGGCCAAGTAGGAGGTCTGAATGTTCAGGTTTTGAGTTGTCTAAAATGCAGCAGTTCCCCCAGTTACATTTAAATTGGCTGTTTGCTTAGTCAGTCAATGATAGTTGTTTTTTTTTAAAACTACTGTTAGTTTGAATTTGCAGCATTGTGACCCAGTGGGTCATGAGCAAGGAATAAAATTGGGTTGCAGAGGTTCAGAAATGGTGGGATTTATTATATCTGTGGTTTGCACAATGTATTCTGGCATGTCAGTTGATTTTATTTTGACACATTTGATAAGCGAGTATATGTCCTTTATAACAAGATACTTTTTGATGTATTTACGCTCATCTCGGTCAGACACCACACACAACCAGGTGATAACAGAACGACTTCTGTAGGCTTCAAGATAGCTTTCATCTCACAAATCCTTGAACGGAAAAGAATTGTTCTTGCCCACTCTACACAAGCAAGAAGTGTGTTTGCCTGGTGTACTACAACCAGATAGGTGTTGTTTTATGTCAGTCTTGGTCAGAAAGACATGAGGCTGCCCACCCGGGGAACAATGGCTTGTTGTTCAAATAAAATTCAATAGAGAGAAGGCACTATAGCTGTGCAGCTCAGGGTGAGCCACTGCTCCTGGATATTGATGATTACACTCTAAATTCCCAGGTCTTGTTCCCTTATCCCTTTCCTTCTCCCTGGCACTGATGGCCCCGCTTTGACAAATGTAAAGCAACAGAGGGGCGACAGAAGAGCAGATACTGCAGTTAAGTGGATGTAAGTCAACCTGCCAATGAAGGGCGTCCCTTAATTGCAGCACTTGTGCGACAAATCAACATAAATGGCCCTGGAAACGTGGCCTTGAAAATCAAAGTGGCGTTGTTGAATCACACCTCTAAACACAGGATTAACAAATGAGGGTTTTGGCCGTATATTCGACTCAATAAAATTCTGCCACTAATGCTTTGAAACACACACTTGATCTCATTTGATGCAAAAAGAAAAAAAACATTGGGATGCAGCTCTCATTCTGTAATTCTATAATTCACTGCTAATTAATTCCCTTTAGCTTTTTTATGTATTTATTATTGTACATTTCAAACAAATCTCTATTTTAAAGCTCAAAGAGCTTTCTGTCTAAATAACATGGGTTGGTTTGGCCAGTATGAGAGTGCATGTGGTGCCAGACGAGCCTGCTGAAATCGAGTTCAATCCATTCCTGCAATTGTTTTCAGTTAATGTAACAAAATGAGACAATAATGAAGACTAATGGCTTACCGCATTTGGTTAAATATGAAATTCATTTTGATTACTCTCCTGCTTTGCAAAGATTTTATAATGTCTCTAAATTAGCCATCGCCTGTAATGTCCCTAATAATGAAAATATCAGTCAAAGTCCACACCTTTGTTGCATAAATTAGGTTAAGTATGAATTATAACACTTCTCAAATTGTTTCACATTGTGAAGAAAAAACGTCAGAAGTTACCAAAAAGGCTGTACATTTATTTTCCTCACGTCATTTGAGCACTATACATGACAGCTCTGTGGGTTTGTAAATCTGCTGTCAAACTGCACGCGGGCCATTTTTTAAACTGTTTCAAACTGCAGAGAAATTCACTTTGTTGACTCACAAGCGTATTCACCTGCGTAAAATTCTTTGGCACTGTCTTTGATCATGTACATCTTTTCCACACTGTTCTAGTGAATACTAATTACTGGTATTTCTTTTGTCAGATTTGATGCTAAAGCCTCCCTAATCCCTGCTTCCCCTTGACAAGCTCTGCACAATTTACAAAGAGAGAGAGAGAGTGATACAGAGATAGAGTGTGATGTGTGAAGAGCGAGACAGAGAGAGAAGCTTGTAAATGTGTCCATCTCACACAACAAATGAATCGACTGAATTGTACATCAAAGCTGCACATGTTATCTACCTGTGACTGTGAGCCACCCAGAAACTACAAATTACATCATTTGTAGTTTCTGGATTGCTCATCATCATACACCCAACCCCTGCCTGTCAACTACTATAATTAAGATTACAAAAAATGTTTTTATTGTTTTTACAAAAAATGACATGGGAGCACAAAACATTAGGCTTCAGATGAGGGAGACAGCCCAGCAGTGTTGGGACCAGAGGAGAGAGAGAGAGACAGAGAGAGAGAGAGACCACTGCACAGCTATGACTATGAAACCAATCAGACAGCCAAACTTTCAGACAGCAGCAGTAAGAAGCCTCAGATTTTGCACCTAAATTAGCCTTAAATCAGCCCTCCAAACTGTGACAGGGCGAATTTCCCTGTAGATATTACAGATGCGAAAAGTTTGCTCTATCTATCTTCACAGTGTGACAATCTGATTTGAGTGGGGTGGTGGACTTTTCCACAATAACTTTGATAATGAAATCTTGCACTCTGCAACAATGAGACATAAGGAGGAGTGGAAAATCCTGCAAAGTATCCTGGTCTTCACGGGATCAGTACTGCAGGGGTGTCACAGTTTATGATGTTAGAAAAGCTCCAACACAAAATTCACTCAATGCAATTAGCTCCATAGTCTGTGGAGGCTGCTCTGCGCTGCAGGCCCACTAAGGTTTTGCAGCAAGGGGGACTGATGTGTTTCCATTACCGTGTTGGTGGCCACCAACATTAAAATGCATCTGCTTTAAAACGGAGTATGATTTATCATTCATTTTAATTCATTAATGCCTGTAGTCTTTTACAAAGACTGTAAAGAGAACTGAAAAGTGCATTAATTATGTGATCATTTTCTATTCCACATCGGTCAGGGCACCTCAAGCCTGAATAATGACTTAATTGCACATTCATTTTCCATGTGACCCCTCATTCTGGCAAATGTTAGCAAATTGTTCTTTAATTTATGTGTTTACATGGAGACATCATCAATAGAAAGTCTTGTAGTTGCACACATGTACATTTGTGTCATGTCGTGGCAAGCATAAGTCTTGAATGAACTTGTCCGGATTATCACAAATGAGATATAAAGTAATGTTTGACAATTTAAACAGTTTTCAATATCGTAAATAAAAATGCAATCATCCACTATCCCCATCTGTTGTTTCTGAGTAATAAAGCCTTCAACGGCAACAGTTAATCCATTGATAATGCATCTCATTATGTTACCTTCAGTATAACTTAATTAATAAGTCTATTACTCCTTGTCAGGAGACTCATTGAATCAAATATATTGTTAGTCAAAAACACTGGACTAATTAATGAAATAAATCAGCACAATGAAGTGAATTCATGTCACAGTTGGATAGCAAGACCCAGATGTAGACACCTGGCAAAAGGAATGAGGGCGAAGCGTACAGGCGGAATGCTTTACGGAGAAATTAGTGTCACGAACTCAAAGCAACAGAAGACAACAACGGTGACAGTCAAGACGGGGGTTTGAATATACACGGGATAATGAGACAGGCAACAGGCGGAGCAGGATAACACACGGCCCGACGAAAGAAATTAGCAGCAAGTTTGATTTTGTTTGGTGGGCAGACAAATATTGGAGTATGAATATTAGATACATCCGGAGAATTTTGAGCAAAAATTAGGTTTACCTTTAATTACTGATGTAGGTGGGCAGATGTTAATTAAATGATGGTGATGATGATTCTGGACTGTGTAAAGTTTCAAACTCGTCTCCCAACAAAATTGGTAAAAATTACAAAATGAGTATTTTTATTAAATTAACTGTAGCTCCTGTAGCATCTTCAGGGCCAGTTAAAATGACAAGAATTCTTCATGTCGTTTACTGGGACTCAGTTTTGGTTATAGGTATAATATGTATGATAATAATAATCAGCACAGTGGTCACAATTTAGTGTTGTTCTACAAGCCCAAATGATCATCTGTGCAGGAAGATCTCTGGATTCTGTGTGAGTGCAGAGCTTCATTCTGTTATTCCATGTGTGTGTCAGTCACACAGACACACCAGAATCCTTCTGCGCGAGTATCAGACGAAGAAGAAGGGCGAGATAAAGCAGCAGAGAACGGACTGCACACCTTGTTATTGGCTGAGGGTCACACACCCAGATGGAGCCCAAAGCAAGAGACGTATAAAACACAGCAGAGTAAGAAGAAAAAAAGAAAATCAAGGGCAGGGTCTCTGAGGATACAGACACACTAGATGTCATAAGTGATGATTGGAGGGAACAATACTTTCTTTGATAATCCTGCATATTATACCTTTAAAATGTTTGTCACCAATGCTGTTTTAACAACTGTCATACATAGGAAAACAAAAGCATAGGTAGACTTTCTGTGTCAAGAAACACAACAGCATCAGCCATTCAGCAAATGCCCCAAAATGAAATGTTATATGTTAACGTTCAAGTGACAAAGCCGTTTTGTTGAGTCTTGTCTGTCGGGAGCGAAGGTAGAAGTTGTGGGGCGTCCTGGTGGCTCATCAACAGAGCACATACCATTAAGGCTTAGTCCTTGCAACGCAGCGGGCCCAGGTTCGATCTCGGCTCGGAGCCCTTTCCAACATGTCTCCTGTATCTCTACCACTACAAGCCACTAAAAGCCCCAAAAGGTCAAAAAGATAACTAAAAAAAAAAAGCGGAAGTTGTTCAATATAAGAGCAACAAAGTTAGTATGGTGGAGGAGGTGGGGGTGGATGTAGGGGTCAACAAAACATCTGACTTTAAGGCCAAAGATTACTGCTCGTTTCCTCCATGTCAGTGTTGGTTTCTCGTACTTTAAATTGCGCATACAAAATGTTTAGAAATGATGTTCAAGAATTCAAGAGAACAGAGTGTGCTTCTTGTGTATTGAAACGAGTCAAAATAAGAGAAAAAGCAGAGTGTCTTATTATTATACAAAACCATTTCTTTGCCCATAAAATATACAGTCTCTTCCTGCAGCCATACCTATAGCCCAATAATGAGGGGAGAGCTCCCTATTTAAAATACTCTACTATGCAGTCAGAGTCAGCCCAAAGCCTACAGATGAGATGAAGTCTTTCTCTATTTCGTGCTGAACATGAAGTCATCATTAAGGACTGACGACAAAAAAATGTCTAATTTCTCCTCAAAGACTCTGTTTTCTATAGTGAGGAGGACATGTAGTAACTACAACAAAAGCATAAATGAGTGGAAGAAAGAAATAAATGTCTTGGTCTTTTGTTTTCCTGGATTCAGACAATGGGAATCCCTGCAGATGTAAAGCAATACAATGCTGCAATTAAATGTGCTTTGTTTTTTTGCAATCTCAGCCTGCATAAATTTGTAATGCATATGCAATATGAATTTTCCAAACAGCCAGTCCTTCTGGGCTTTTGGGAATGTCCTTACTGTGAGAGGGTCACAAGAGAGGGACCTTGAGGGAGAGACAGAGACTTGATGAGCTCCAGTTCAACAGAGCAAACCTAGTGTCCCCTAGTGGACATCAGGGGTCATTTTCTCCTCCAGTCAGTGGGACGGTGAAGAGCAGGTCTGAGCCAAATCATCTCGGCACATTCTCTGTGCACGCACTAAAGAAAGACACATAATTTATTGCAGCCCGCGCACATTGACATCTATGTGTTGTCTGTCTGTACAATCTAACATTTCACTTTGCAGTGGGATTTGTCATCCATTCAGTACTTGACATGTGTTTATGGAAAATCCTGCACTGTATAAATCACTACTGAATGATGAAAGAATAAAAGGGCCGGGCATAATAACGTCAGTGAATTCAGAGGGTGAGGAGAGTTGACATAGCATGTAATCAGACCACAGAGGTGTGTAGGAGGGAATGAAAATGCAGTGATGCTTACAAAATTTCTAAAAAAAATAAGGCTCTTTCTGGATCCAATTTTTGCTCATTCAATGGCAATGTATAGCATCAAGCTGAAGAAATGATGTTAATGAAGTGTTAGATAGCACAGAAACGACTTAAATCTGTTGATCAGGGTTAAACATCTGGGTTTGAATGTCGGATTAACATTCTTTCTCATGTCACCGATGCAGATGTAAAGACTTCTGAATAGCCACTCACACGGCTGATTTTAATTTCAGCAATAGGTTCAAATACGTCTGGTGTTGTTTTCACTGATGGCGAGAGAAAAAGAGCCATCACAGTCTTACAGGCAGGATTTAGAACGGGGATTTCATCCTGTCAGAGAGAGAATCAATGCCAAACAAAAATGGCAACGTGCGGATGAGATCAACGCAGCAGTACAGGTTGTTGCTGTCACACAACGCTCTTTTTTCTCCATCTTAATTCTCCTACTTTTGCAGAACCAGCTCTCATCTCATTAAAGTACAAAGACACTATCAAAACAAAATTAGAAGTGTAGTTGACTGCTTAAAGTCACGGCCACGCAAGCATAAATGCAGAAGAGTGACCATCGCCTGCCAAGGTAACATTCGTTCGAGTGTGTGCAGCGCAGGATGCAACACACAAAGGAATGAGTTTCTGGTTTGAAGAGCATTCAGCAGCCAAGTGGGGTCAACAGCACCCTGCAATTTGGTGAGGCTGCAGTTTCAGCGACACAAGTACACCAAGGTTGATTTGCCACCACAAGTGGATGTTTTATTCACCCCATTGTCTCACATAGAATGGAAGTTTAAGGAAGGCAAATATTCACCGGTGTAACCAAAAGATGCTCCATTTCTGAAACACCTCCAGAGGAATTCAACATAGCCACAACCACTGGACATCCAGGGACACATGCCTCTGATGTTATGTGCGTTCTTGACTTTATGAGTTTTGTGGGTTAAGCATCTTGAGAGGACGTTGTTACTGCCAGCAGCAGTGACTTTGCAGCCATTTCGCTGCTGCAAAATGTTTATTAAAAAGGGAGAAACTGGCTGGGCTTGGGTCTCACTTTGCACCCAGATTTTGAGTCTTCTAGCAAAAGAGGTGTTGGACACACCCTAAATGTATCCGCACCATGCACTTTAGACCGAGATGTAAGAAAAATATTTTGCAAAAGACACTTGAGATTGTGAAGGCAGGCACACCACCATTGGTGGGTCCTAACAATACGACTCCATTGGATCAGATCTTGTGCACTAAACCAGTGGGAGATATTGTATTGGTAAAAAGTGAGAACTATACATTAATGATGTTATTTGTTTCTATTCATTACTTCCTTATTGCTGCTTTGCCTGTCAGCGGCTCTCACAGCAATCTTAATTACCATTCCACCAGTTGCTGCACAACACCTTCTACGTGACACTTTAACAAATGTACGTATTGATTTACAGTGTATAGGGTGAGATTCAGACAGTCCATTTGTTTAAATTAACAAAGTCAATGTATGGACAGCAGATGGTTGATGAAAGCTCGGGTCTTTTTCTGCATTTCTGTTTGGATTTTCCTCACTTTGCTTATAAATACTGCACATCTGACAGAAATGTGTCCATGTATAATTGCTTTGATACAGTATGTGAGCTTATTTTCAGTGCTACATATTGTAAAATACTAGCACCTAGCTGCAGTCAAGAAGAACCAGTGGTGTGATACTCTGTAGTGTAAATGAGTGATAATGTAGAGAGTCAAATTTCATGTTTATTATAATGATTCTGGTGAATATTTTGATCCAGCTCATCTGAACTCTACATCTAATTATTCTCTGTGTGAGAGCTGACGCAGCTCAGTTGACTACTAATTCTGTTTAATCTCTCTCTCTCTCTCTCAGCTCTCATAACAATGTCATCAATCTACGGAGGTCAAGTTGTTTCCACTAAATATTTCTCTAAGCAAAGCTAATTGGAAACCACCTTTGTAGCAATTAGAGATACAGTCCTAAAATAAGACTTTGATGGGATAATAATTTCTCTCCAAGTGCAGTGTAGACTTTATTAAGCCATCGCACTGCTGCATGCTGGACATCTGGACAGTCGTTCATGTGCAGATAATAACGTGACTCAGGACGTATGGAGTCAGATGTCAAATTGCCTGTTTTTAATATCAGAAAAGTTATTTTAATACCACATTGTCCCTTCTGCAGGTAAATATTTAAAACAAAAGCAGATCATTCGGCTTTAGTTGGATTGTTTTTTTCCCAAACCAAATACTTTTTAAGTCATTTGTGTGCAAGTTCATTCACCTCATGCACCACATTGTAATTTCGGCTAGAAAATATAGAGCCTGACCAATAAAAGGTTTTTGAGACCGATGCCAAGACTGATTTTAATAATAATAATTATAATAATAATACATTTTATTTCTGAGTGCTTTTCAGGGTACTCAGAGACACATTATTTTAAGAGAAACAGTCATCGATTAAAATGTATACACAATTTAAATATTTAAAACTTCGTCTCACTAGAACGTGGAAATATAAAAATATATAGGAATTTAGAGCAGTCACACATGAAAAGCAGTTTTGAAGAGGTGAGTTTTTTGAAGGTGGGCAGGGTAGTACAGTCACGGATGTTCTGTTAGAACGGGAAAAATAATCAATATCCTTCATATTTTGAGCTGGAATTAAAAATTTTAATTTACTTTAATTTGGCTCTTTGACTTCTCTCGCAAACTTTCAAAGATTTCACATGTTTTCAGACTTCATAATGTTTGTGTATGTGGCCTGTTAGTGGATGATGTAATGACCCGAATTAGTTTTTTCAAGGCAAGAAAACATTTGAAATAGCTCTCAGTCCCACAGTCGACATAAGTACAACATTTTTGCATCCCTCTCTCTAAAATTGTAAAGATTCAACCCACAGGAGTTGTACTTTTGCAGCTCTGACCACTCTGACTTTCCTCCCCACCACAACTGTAATCGAAGGCTCGAGTCTTTCAATGCATGCATATCTTTAAAATGGCTGTATTTCTCCATGTCTAAAAATGGTCTAAACCTCCACACTGAGGGAACGGAGGCAACAAATGCTAAGAGAGAATGTTACAGAAGTATTTACAGCCTATAAAGCCACATGCATACATTAATGGCATTTAAAGAAAACTTGCTGCTGCTTTATTCTTACTAGCAAACGCCTCTTTGCTGCTTTCCCTTTTACTGCCTTTTTACTGCACTTTCCACTTATCCCAGCATCCAAGCTCTCTCAGCTACCAGCAATCACATACATATTCTTCACAAAATGCGCTTTCCTGGGGAAAACTTATTTTCAATTGATAGAATTTAACATCATTCATATTTTCTCTTTCCGTTTGCTGTCTTGTACTGTCGTATAAGTCATGAAATGTATCTAATTTATTCTAAAATACGTCACTAGAGCCCATCCATTCCCCAAATTTAATTTTCTAAATAAATACTTAAAAAAAAATTGCAAAGGGGAAACTGTGAGCCACAGTATTTCACACTTTCCATGCAAACCCTCCAACTCAAATAATAAAAAAAAGAATAGGAATTAAAGTCTTCCAGCTCAGGCTTTATATACACATCAGCCACCTCTCCAGAGTAAAACTGTAGGAGGGGAATTACAACCAATCAGTGGGGTAAGATATTAAGGCAGTGGATTAAGGCCAAATGACTTCCTTAAACAAAATAGGTAGCTATAACAACAGCAGGTGGTCTCCCGCTCACTCAAACACACTCGCAGAAACTCACACGCTTACGTGATATAGCTGCAAGTAATCAAGATTTGATTCCCTGAACACAAAGAATCCCTAAAACGCTTCTCCTGCTGTGAATAATTACACAAGGAAGAATCAGACATGCGGTGGACCAACACATTTTACGTATCACGCTCGTGTAGAGACGGAAAATGTCTTTATTCACGTGTCACAGACGACACATTACATGTGACGGTGTTCGGGCAGCACAAACACAAAAAGGGTGATTCATCTGACAAGAATGAAACATAGCAGTGTATTCATGCAGGCAGGTGTATTTCAAGCCTAAAAAAGTAAAGGCAGCATGACCTGCACTTCCCTGCACCTGAACATAAACACAGCTTTCTTACTTGAGGGTGTGATTCTCTCGCCATTATCTTTGTAACCCACACAGATGTAAACTCATGTCTGCCTGCCATAAGCTATAGCAATACTTTATAAACCAGAAACAGGATGACGTTTCCAGCCTGAAGAAGTTACTGTGCGTTATACTGTAGACGGACACGGTGAATGAAAGAATAGTCTTTAACTTCTTTAGTTCAGTTTGTATTTCATACGTTCTTGATGAAATATGAAATATTCAATGAGGTTGAGTCAAGTACTTGGATGTAATTTGTTTATTTTAGTATAGATAGTGTTTTTTTTATGAGCATAAGTGTCAATATCTGTACTCGTGGTGAAGGAAAATCCTCATTGGGTGTTCTGTAAATTGTTCACTTGATGAAAGACGTTGATCTCAAATTCAATTCTGAATCTGTAAATATTCTCTAAGAAAGAATAAATATAGCAGCTTCTGATCAACCTATAACCGTTTCAGGCTTAAAATATACATTTTGGGTTTAAACTCCAAGTCCAGATACGGATAATGACAGTAAAAATGTGTGTTGATATTTTTTAAAGTAGCTCCTAATTTCAATAATGACAACATGCAAAATTCTAAATATTGGCTTTTTCTTCCCTTTTCCTTAATATAGACTGAATTATGAATTTGATGCATTCTGCATCCCAACTTTTTGGGAATTGTGGCTGTATGTCGAGACTTCACAAATGACCCCATTGGTTCTTTGTACAGGGAGCAAAATGCGACCCATATTTACATTTCAGACTGTCGTCCATCGCCCTCTAGTGGCCGTAGTAATTATGATTGACGGCGATGCAAAGTTTAAATGATGGAAGTCGCAGTCGGGGCAGGAGGGAGGGGTGGAGGATGGCGACGGGGTTTGTGTCCCATGTGAAAACAAAATTAAACTTCACATTTCGTGCATCACGTTTTTACGTAATTATGTCACTTTTTGAAGTCACATCACCCTCATAACTACTGAACTTCAACAATTTAAGTTAATTTATTTACGCTTAATTTAAACTTTTATAATGCCTTGCCATGTTCTTTTTTTGTTTTCTGCCCTTAAGCCAGATCAAGTTTTGTAGTCTAAATTCAACCAAACCACAGTCACAGTATTTAAACCGCAAACCGTGCATGTATGTATAATGACTTAAAGTATGTTATTTTTAGAACGCTCCACAATGAATTGCGAAACAATCATATTGGCTGTTTTGACAAACACACGAGTTGTTATGGGTGGTTTTAACAAGCAACCTATTCTGTTATTTAGGTTGGAGGTCTTATGTGTATATCGCACCTCCCTATTCATATAATAATCACATCCACTTCTGGTTCACCACAAACACAAGCTCTTTGTTTCCTATTAACCATGTGGAATTCAAACACTCCAGCTACAGTTGGTTACTAGAAAATCCTGTACATATTTGTTTGCTTCCTACTTCCTATTCCTTTGACTGACATCACTGATTCAGTGTGCCATAACGCCCATGTGTTTCGATGAGCGCCGCAGCCCTGGAGAGGATAGGAACAAGTATCTGTTATTCACATTTAAATGTGACAGATGAAAACATACATCCAACAAGCCTTGGAGGAAGCAGCTGCTTTCATCCATACTTCCAAGACGTTCTGTATTCTCTCCAGAATTTCTCTCCCATGTAGATCGCCTACAACCCTATCAAATAATATAAATAATATATGAGAAGTAAACTCCCTCAATTTGTTATTGTCATGGATCTGCTGGAGAGCAGACTGTTTCTGTTTTGTTTCTGTTTTACCTCGGGCTATGGTAAGCACACTTGTCAGTGTTCCCTGGGATATCCTTTCATTTGTGTGTTTGCGTGTGTGTGTGTGCAGTCGTGTAGGGATTTATTTCCTTTTTACTTTCTGTGCATTCGGGTAAGCATGGGTGTGAGAGGTTTACAGTGTGCACATTAAGTATGCATGGTGATGTCTTTTGAATATACATGTAGAATGAAAAGTGCATGTGAGACTCCCACACTTGCACTTTTTTTTTTTTTCGTTTGGAATTGTGCAATTGTGCAGAAAGCATATCCTTGAAATAACATAAAATTAGCATTAAAATCTACATGGCTAAAGGATAATATTTTTGTATACATTAGTGGTAAAACTGTAACATGTTTTCGCTTGCTGTTAAAACTGAAGTGTTTGCAGTCCGTAGGAAAAGATACTGTGGTTTATTATGGCAATTTACCACACCTTCAGTTAGAGGAAAAGATAAACAGCACCACAAAAAACAGCAATAGGGTTTCTATTGCCAGAGTTTTCATTCTTGGCAAGTGCTCTAACACACTGGCCCTGCCACACATCGCAGAATCTCTCCTCATTTGCGAGGAGATGGAGAAGGATGTGCAGAGATGTGAAAATAAGCCCAGACTTCCCAATGAGTATTCCACTCACAGCTCCCTGACCTTGAGGTGAGCTTATCCCTGGCCACTGTGCAAAGCTGCATGAATTATAATATCCACGTATAGGTCCAGCCCCAGCCCCCTGCCCCAACCAAACAGCATCGGGCCTCGCATAAGCCTCTCCCCGCCTGAGACCAGCTGGAGCTTTTCGCTACAGAATAACTCTTCCCACTAAAGGATGAAGCACTGACCAGTCAAGACGCTTGGTTCAAGAATACAAAGCGAGCGAGAGGATCATAGAAGAGCTGCTGGTAAATTCTCTATGTATTCTCACTGAGTGAGTTCACTGTCAGACAGAATTGCAGACGTTAGACTTCATTTAGACGGTTTAGTTGTACTTCTGCTGCTGTTTTTCTACTCAGAGGTCGAGAGGTCTTCAACACTTGGTTGATGAAGTGCGTGGCTGGTTTTGCAGACTTTTAGACACAATTATTATCACTGCTGTCTTCACCATATCAAGACGAACAATAACAGATAATACCATATTAATTCCAACATTAAATCCATGTTATTGTTACATGAATAAACTGAATTACCTCGGCCATGGAGGTCATGGTTCTGGCTCTGTTTGTTTGTCTTTCTGTGAGCAGTATTAGGAAAAACTACTACTTTCATGAATATTGGCTATTGTAAGCACTTATTTGCTTCTTGTACGAGGGTTGATATTACTCTTATATTTGTCCGTGTTGAGCTAAGTTAACTGGCTGCTTGCATTTTCATATTTTACAAAGACTGGACACAGGGGCAGATCAAAACTCTTATCTAACTCAGTTATTATTGTAGATTTTAGACCAATTTAGGCCACTGGTATTATTATTATCATTATTATTATTACTCTAATATAGTAGGATTATAGTGCAAGTACACTCTTTCAAGGAGAAATGAACTTTTCTTAAGAATATTAATTAATGAATGTGAAAAAAATTATTAAGATATCCTCACTAAAGATAACAAACCAGAAATTAGAGTAAAATATGTCTCAGTGATTATTTATTTATTTCTCGTTCATTGGGCTCAGGTGCCGTGAAAAATTACTCTGGCTCAGCGTACATATCTTATAAACCTGTAAAACCTGCTGTTTGTCAGGCAACTGTTTGGCTAAAATGTTTGTGATATTATTAAGTAAAAAAACTAATGTGTAAAAGTGGCCATGTGCATATATGAAATAATGAAGTCAACATTGTAATTATTGTGGCAGGCCTAGTTACAGTATATTCCAAAATATCAAACTATTCCTTTAATTTGAATGCAAGCCAAAGTTAGTACATTCTTCATAAAATGGCAAAATTCCTTGAAGATTATGAAAATATCTACACTGTAAGAAATTAACGTACGTACCCAAGTCAGTAAAAATGCTGTAAAAAAAATCATTATTATTAATGTGATGTTTTCTGTTTGTTTGTGTGTTTGTCAGCATTTTTTTCTTTTTTTGTACTCTATCAATCCTTCTTTAATTTGTATTGGTATCTTTTTGTATTTGTTACCAGAAGACTTACTGTTATTATTGCCTTATTTAATTAACATTTTTACTCTTATTTTGTTGATTAGTCTCCCAGGCTCCACCCATGTCCTCTTCTGCTATCGCTGCTTGTGATGTGGTTCATATCTGTCCAGTTAAACACAGAGCTTTAGTGTAATGTTCCTTAAACACACCACAGACCACAATTTGCTCCCACAACTCAAAGACGGTAACCCGGGCTTTGATCAATTATAGACCGTTTGCAAAAGCAACATCTTCAAGCTGGCAGCGCTCTCTCTCAGCTCACCACACGTCTTCACCGCATGTGTTGAGTCAGATGTTGCTGCGAATGTGGCTGCCTGCGTTTGGTTAAACAGCTGTTCTGCATGATGCTTTTTATTATGTCTATTTGTTTCATTTATTGGTTTGCAATGGTTTGACCTTTTTGGTTGCCACCTTTATGATTTGCATTATGTTCTGCAGAGAACACATTGTGACACTTTTCTCGAAATTCTCCTGAAAATAAATGCGATTTTCTTGGTTACAAAACAGGAAGAACAGACAGGAAATGAGAGGAAAGTTTAATGAAAGGGAGAAAGGGCAATAGAAAAATTGTGATGGGTGCCATGCTTTAAATTATGCTGCAGTGAGCAATCATGGCCATTTCTGTGCTATTATGCAATCTCTCTCGGTCTCTCCTCCTCCTCTCTCCATCTGTCTCTTTCTCTCCTCTCTGTCCATCTGTCTTTCCTCCTCGCTTTACTGCCCGTTCTCCTGTTACCCCGCCTTGTATCCCAACACACACACATACATGCTCCGACTTATCTTTATTCCCAGAGAAGGCTCCCTGTTTGAGCTGTCATTATAACCACTTTGAATAGCCGAACTTCACGGCAGACGAGGAGAGACATGCTGTGCCCAATCACACCACACTTTCTTCCTGTCCAATAGATGCATGTCATCTTTCATTCGGGAAAAGGTAATATGTATTGAAGGATTTGAAAAATGTGAAAATCCTGAAGTGACAGAACGTAGCCCAGAGAGGGTTTTTTGATGATAAATGCTCACAGACTCCCTGTTCAACTTTTTAGGGGCCTTGAGCACGAAGCATTCGCTCAATTATTTCTTCACCTGCTAAAAGCGTAATCAGACCTCTAGCTTAAATCAGAAACTGCGGCGTAGTTACAGGAAATTATTACAGTAATTTATATCAAGAGGTGCTTCATGAATCATGGACCACATGCTGCTGAACAATTGCAGTTACTTGAAGCAACAACAGGAAGTGTGACGTACTAAACCGTATCTACTACGGACATCGGGAACCATAAGGAAATGAATCACTGCGGATGTTTCACGTAGTAAGTTAGTCCTGGTACAACATTGTGAATCAATGCTGGGAAAAAGTATCCTTCAAATACTGTTATAAACAAGAAATGAGTTAATTAGAATGCCTGCCTCCTACAAGTTTAGAGTGAGTACTTTGACATATTATTAAGTCATTTTAAAAACTGTCTGCCTCCCTATAGTTTGATGAGTAACAGCCATTAACATTTACAACACTATTGTCTGCCAAAATATGACAGCCAACCTTTGGTAGAGTTTCTTGCTTATTCTTATAAGCAAAAGATATAATAACATAAGAAAAGTGAATTAGAAAGAAGAAGAAAATGTCTGGAAGGCTGAAAAAAGAAGCTCAACATTTGACAGGTTTCTAGAAGCTGCAATGGCTGACCTGACTAAAGTATTACAAATATTGAAAGTAAGTAGCATAACGGACATAAAGGAATTCTCAACTTACTTTGGAGTAAAAATGTTTGTGATAAAAAAAAAAATGCAGCTTATCTCTTCAGCACACCTCGCTAAATGAATTCATCCTCGGCTTAGATATGGTCAGCTGACCTCGACAGTGTCTGAACGCCGTCTATGGCAGCAAATTAATACTGACAGCTCAGTGTGAAAAGTTGTGATAAATATACACTCTACATGGACCCATGTTTTACCACTGTGACAATCTGAAATGTCTTCTGTTAATAAAATCCATAAGACAAAACAAAAACAATTACAAAACACTGGCAGAATAAGCATTACATTATTTTTGGTCATACCAAGCCTATTAGCAATTTAAATGAAAGAAATTTGGACATAACGTAACAGTATTTAAACTTCTGTTGTTTCATGTAAACAAATGGAGGACCATTGCCATTGTTTGAATAAAACATAACCTCAGAAACTCAAGATTTCTGGTAAATTGGTATATTATTTTGTCTACAAGTGTGGGGTTTTTTGTTTTGTTTTGTTTTTTTTGTTTGCAAGTTGGTTATGGTCATTTAACAATTCACAATCTGCCTTAGCAACTGTGAAAGTCAGCAACAGAGTAGCCCCCAGCACCGGGCCAATGTGTCTCATATAGTCCAGACGGTAAAAGGCGCAGTGTGTGTCCCCCTCATAGTAAATTACATGTCGTTGAGTGCTAGATTAGATCCCACCTGTGAGAAGAATGGGGACTCAAACTGCTTATAAATGATGCTTAAATGTGCAAAAGCGACAAAAGGAACGTAGGCGACTAAAGACCTCGGCAGTAAATTTGACAAAGGAAAGTCAAGTTAAAAACATGAAGCTCACCTGCAGTCCCTCTGGTATTTCTTTTCTCCATGGTGTTGCACTGACTCACTCACTCACACTTGGCGGGTGGTCAATACTTGTCTCAAGCCATGTTTGAATGCAAATTACTGCTGGTGCTTGTTCAGATGTGTACTCGCCTGTAAATTAGTTTGCTCAGTGGTGGCAGCACCTTGTCTGATTACAAGCGTTAATGCTAATTAAGTTCAAATGAAGTTCACTCCTGATGCTGTGTTTTATAGGTACCCGAATCCACATGTTATTCAGGACAGCACACACAATGGAAACATATTTCTCCGACCTGAAATAGCTTATTATTATTATTCAGGGAAAACAAGGACGACGATTGCCAGGACAGTGTGAGGATGTGGAAATATATTTCATAATCAATTAAATGCCTTCATCAGTTTGGTGCTTTGGTGGTCACAGAAATTACATTGCCAAGAAATATTAGATAATAAACTAAATAAAATATTGTAATATAGAAAATATGACATTTGCCCAATTTATTTGACCTACAGTACAAACCACGCCCACTTTCAGTCATATATCTGAATACAGATACAGATCATTGTGTTGGTTAAACAGATACAAATGTACACTGTTATAGGAAATTAACTTAAAAAACAGTGATTCTCTCCATCAAGTCTGGTAATCAGAGTAGTTGTTGATCATCCACAGATTGCATTGAATTGGTCCGGCCCATAAACATGAGTGAGGAAATGGTGAAACTCAGTGGACGAGCATTAGTGACCTGAAGTGACCAGAGAACCGATGGAGAGTAATGAAAAGAGGGACATGAGTCAGCAGCTGCTGCATTTTAGACAATCTGGAAAGGTCTAATGAATGCTGCTGATTTATAATAGTTTGTAAAAGGGATGTATCTATTTATGAAAATCATTTGGTACCATGGTAACACATATGCATGTCAGCGTGTGAGTGCTGGAATTTTCCCTCATCAACTTGACAATTAAATCAGCGTTGTGTTGTGCTTGTATCCTACTCCAGGTACTTTGGCAGCTCATTTAGTCCATTAAAACACATGTGACACAGCTATCCCACAATAATCCCCTGTGGTAATATTGCTGTACAAGACGCCTCTTTTTCATTTCTTCTTTACCTGCTTGTCATTATTCATGACATTGTAAAAACGTGTTTATTTCCTGAGTGCTTGCAGGCAAGTTTCCACCACAACACGCAGTTGATTTGCAGTCTAATAATACTGAAAATGCTAATCAGCGATTTCTCCGTGAGCTCTTTGTCACACCAAAGAACATGAATAAACACATTAGAAGCATTAAAAGGCAACATGAACTGCTGTAACTCACCAGAACTTGAGTTCGACTGATGAAGCAGGACAACGGCAGCAAAGCCGTCCAATCAGTGATTAACCTTTAATATAAACCTCTTAGTTTGAAGGAAATAATGTGAACATGAACCGGACCAGAATTAAAAGGTGACTGAAAGGCAACACTTTAGCATTTCATCTTAGCACAGGAGGCTGCAAAGACTATCTCGACATGCCACAATGTTATAATAATCATTGTTCAAAGCCAACAATCTGTTTGCTAAATAATATACCAAATAAAGCAATTTTCCCTTTTTGGGCTGGTTTTTATTCACTGTGCGTAGTTTTTCTTACGAAAAGTACTGCACTCAAATCCACACAATAGGGAGCCATTATTGACCTTTGTTATTATATGGTGCTCTCTAATGGCCATAATAATGATGATGAAAGTGTGGCAACAGCAGATGTGAAAGAAAGTATTCAAATCTCTTACTTATACCACACTGAGCATTATTGATTGTTATTATGGATTGTTGTACTCCAAATATAATAATGGATTATCATTATTGATGCATTATGTAAGCCGAGTTTTTAATTTTCTCATAAGGTTAGTTTAACTACTTATTATGCTGTTATGAGGTCTGATTAAAAAAAGAGCTGATCACTTTAAATTTATCATGATTTTCATGTTAAATCTTTGACCCAGGAGACCAGTGTTTCTGTCCCGTTTAAATACATACATACATATATGTTCTCATTTGACATCAGTGTCATTGGGTAATAATTTGGAATTAAAAATCTTTTATACAGCCTCATTCAGTATCTCTGTGCCCACTGAGACTGAGCCATGCCACCTCCATGCAACTGTTAATGTTTTCCACCATAAGTGCCAGCTGATGAATTAGCATAAAAGCCTGGTTACTTCCTGACGACATCAACCCAGGCCCCATCTTCTCCGACACCATTCACCCAGTTTCACAGAGCAGACACTCTGAGGAGGGTTGTTTTTTTTTCAGAGCAGATGAATGCACAGAAGGTACAAACAGCCAGACACTCATAATAAACTATGGGTGGCTATATCACTTTGATCTGTTTTCAGCGAGACTGCTCAGGACAGGAAGACGACAGAAAACAACAGGAAGAGAGAGAAAAGAAGGGGTATTTAAGGACAAAGACAACAAAGTATGCATGAGCTGAGTTAAATTGTTTCTTAGATAGGCTAGTTTAGGTTAGTCTAACAATAGGTAACTAATAAGGGTGTGACAAGGGACATAATGTCTTGTTTCGGTGCCACTTCAGACTTCAGCTATGAGGGATTCATAAGTGTGTTGGCTTCAGACTCATCAGAACTAAAAACCCTGACTGAAAAACTCCCCGAGCTCGAAGATTAAAACGAAGCTTCCCTTTACAGCTCTTGTGAGCATGTGCTTGAAAACAAGCGCCAAGTATTTAGCTGTGCATTAAGGAACACATGAGCGAAAAAGACGGAACTGGTTTATGTTGAGTTGGAGTGCTTTGACATGTTTTATAGATGTTTTAATCGGGCAGTGAAAACTCAGTTGCAGGTGACATGACATGAATACTGCTCTCCAAAGAGTACGAGTAACTGGCCATCATTCAGGCCACCAGTCTGTGACACTTAGTAAGGAAACGAACAGCGGTACGGACTTTGTTAACAGGAATCCATCCTCAAAACACACATTAGCCATGATAAAGGAACATTTTCTATTGCACATTTATTAGGTTTAATCAATTATTTTGTGTCCAAAGACACTGAAAGGGATCACACTGCATATTTCAAATTCATATTCCTAAACTACTCGTCCATAACCAAAATTAACGATTAAAATCCTACCAATATTTGCCAGGATATTGAGTGTCATTAAGTTGTACCAGTTGTTAAGAAGGGCTGTCAAGATTTAATATTAAATGCAATATAGTATGGATTAATTAAGTCCTTTATTAAAGCAATTTTGGGAAGCAGTTGAGCTGTTAAACATCTGATTAAATACAGTGTCTGCACCATGATGTCATTTTTAACTGTCTTATAGGTAATTGGCTTGATAACTATTTGTATTACCATTAAATAAAGTGATTTATTTTGAATTAAATTTATACTGAATGTTTACTTTATAACTGTTATCACACTGACGCCTACTTCTGTTTCTGTTCTTTTAACTGTTTAAAACTTTAGAGTATATTTTTTATTGAGTGTTGCATTGTGTGTGCGTGGTTTAGATATTGTACACTAATGCATGTAAAATTTAAGTGAAAATTAGATGGAGATTCAGGGCATTCTGTGTTTCTGTGTGCAGGGCTCGGGTCCACACCGACTGTCTTTTTAAAATGTTGAGTAATTAGAGTTTCACCACAAGCCCCAGATATTTCCCTTTGATTTAAGCATTTTTTATATGAAACAATGAACTAAGCTTTTAAACCTTTTTTTCCGTTGTGTGGTCTTCTGCCCCTTGCTGCGACTGGTTGGTTACTGGAGAACCTGTCGGCCGTTCTGCAGCGGGTGTCACGACGGACAGAGACAAAGAGAGACAGACAGAGACGGTGCTCTGTGCAGACAGGTCTTACAGTTTGTGCAGCGGGTGGTAATGATTGACAGCTTGTGTTTTATCTGAGATTGTCTGGCCATTTTGTCTTCTGTGTATTAAGCAGGTGAACTAAAACAAGGCTGTAAAGACCAAGCACATTTTGAAAGCAAGCCCAGAAAAACAAAGCCCTGCGACTGCCAATATTTCCAAGCAACTCTCAGTTCGAAAAACAAGCCTAAATGTCTCTTAACAAAAGTGGCACTGGCAGTGATGCTGTGAACACAGCAGGAGTATTTAATACACAGCATCCATGCAAAGTCAGGCAGTTTATAGTTTTGTTCTCTGATATACAAAACTTGTTTCTGACTGTCTGTGCTAATAATTTATAGGTTACATTCAGACTGCGGTTATATCCCAAATCAGATCTTTTACCCTGATCTGTCTGCATTGATATTCCTAATAGATCAGATCAGATGGGTGCTTTGGACGTGATGAACAGTACGTACATAGCTCATGAATGTATTCTTTATTAAGACCAGTGTTTCTCAGTGGTCACTTTCGGTATTGCAGCCAAAAAACAGAGTGCTTTGTGAAGCAGAGAGACGACCGGCTGCGCTAGCAAGCTAATTCTTGTTTCATTCTTGGTCTGATAAATGTACAGAGGTTTTAGGTTTTTAGTCATGCCAGGCTTCACCCTTAAAGGAGAGGTGTACCAATTTTATGCACCAGTAGCCATGTTGTCAAATCTATTCTGGAAATCTAACTGGAATTGCATTTGAAACCACCTTTAAGTGTGGCTTGGATCTGATTGTATGTGTTTTTTTTGGCCATAAAGCACATAATTAGCTGCATTATGCAAACAAACAGAAGTTGCGGAAAGTGGTTCGGTGACATTGTTTGTTATACGTAGCATAGTTTGGAACCACAACATCTCTCACTGCTGAAGGTAAAGGCATAAGGCTCTAACTTTTTTATGTAAAAATAATGAACTTATAGTGTAACAGAAAGTGCTTTCTTTTCCTCCAGGCCTTGTTCTTTGATGCAGAGCAGCTCCTAAATCATTATAACAGGGATGTGATGGGGATGCAGTAGATTTTAGAAAAATGATTTCAAAAGAGTCTCATCACCATAGTTACAATACAAAAGTCCAGTAGGCATTTCATCTGCTCGGATCAAGCCACTGTGCAAAACAAAACAAGCTAATGGAGGGAAGCGAGCTGAAAAACAAGTCTATTTAGTAATGGGTTGTTTTTTTTTTTACAGGTGTGTAACTTTCTTAATAATTTCCTGGGACATTTTCCAAAAAGAACTATGTTATTTGGCATTAATCACAAGTATAGATAATATCCCAGGCAATAAAGTAAAGACAATATTAAGCTGGTACACTTCCAGTTAACGACTTCTAATTAAATGCGTTTTAAGACAAGTCATTTAATCAGTGCACAGAAGGTCAGCTTAACAAGCAGAAATCAAAGTAAAAATAATAAGAATATGCCAGACTCAAGTTTGCAAAGATAAATGATTAATGAATAAATATTAGCGTGGGTTCAAATGCTGCAGCTCCTTTAGGGAAATGACTTTTTTCCTTGTAATTATTAACAAACACAGTTCTTCTTAGGAAACTTAGAACAAATTGTTAGAGAATGTGTGCATATAAAGTAGAAGGTCGTGGTGATTTTAGAATATTAAACAATTGTTTTACCTTGAAAATAAAACTTAATTATATAGTAACAAAATAGTTTACAATTGTACTTTTAAGTTGATGACAAATATAAAAATGTTGAGCTGTATACAGCTTAATTTCAGTGTGTAATAAACCATTTATTAAATAACTATACTGCCTTTAAAGTGGTGCTGTACACTTGAGCAGTGGACTAAATATTATAACTGTACCATCATGAATCACATGACTGCTGGTGTCAATATTGACATTTTCCTAAATGAATAAACATCTGCATTGTATGGTTTTAAATCAGCCTGAACCTTACAAGGACTGGTTGGACTCAAGTCAGTGTTTGTTTTGATGACATGGAAGAAAAAAATGATTTGAGACTTGGAAATTAAATATGTGTGGCTTGCCTTGAGGCAAGATGACTTGAATAACATGTCTGGGTTAATTTCATATTTTTTCATTTCAAATATTCAATATGTAGCATTTCACCAGTAATGTTGGTGTGTCAAGGTGTTAGACACAAAGTCAGCTCAGTGACTGTCCACATGAGCAGCCAAGTGGCCCGTGATCGCTGCCCTAGATGCTTGATTTTTCTAATCGGTCATTCATCAGTAGTAATTTGCTAAGCTAATCTTCCCATTTAGTTCTGTGAAGAAAAAAAATTTACCTAGGCAATTCAAACTGATGAATGAAGCCATTATCAACGTAATGGTAAATGGAGAGGTCACATTAAGGTGGCAGCTTGGGGAACATTGACCCTCCCATAAAGGAAAAGTATCAACATTTAGAACATTATCTCTCATCTCCATCAGCAGTCATTAATAACACCAAAATTTATTAATTAAGGTCGTGCAGAGCGTTGTTTCACATGGCCAAGTGTTTCAAATAAGCCTCTGCTGGATGGGATTAATATTCCAGGGGGAAGTGGGTAATAAGAATCCGTGCGGTGCAGCAGCTTGATGGTATTTTAGCCACAGACACATTACAGAGGGTGGTTTGTATTAGACAAGGATATTTAACACAAGTCTGAGATACAATGTAGAATACTAGGTGTCAAAGAGGCTTAAAGAGACTGCATGAAACAAAACTGGAAGTTTTTTCATTTTCTGGAAAAAACTAATCACACAAATACTATATGTTTGTGCAGACTGGATTAAAAACCCTGCAGACCCACCAAGTGTTTACACACATTCTGGCTAATTAGACTTCTGTTCTGGTTAAAGCTAGCTGACCTACTGTACGCTGCGAATTACACGAGGTCACCGAAGCTCATGAACTAATAAATGCCTACAAATGAAAGTGCCAGAGTAAAATTCATTTGTGCTTCCTAATGAAACAGGCTGTGCTGGAACATGATAATAATAACAAGAATGTTTGTTTATTTAGCACTTATCAAAGCCAGAGAATAAGTGTTTTACAAGGAGGAAAAGGAAAATGTAAAATACACAACAAAGTGTAAACCACAGAAGATTTTAATTAATTAGAGTTGAAACAGTTCAATCAACAGAAAATTATTTAGCGACTACTTTGAAATAAATTCATCACTTTTTTCAAGCAAAACTGCCAACCATTCCCTAATTTGAGTATCCTGAATGTGAGGATTTGCAGCCTTTTCATGTCAACACATTTGTGGTCTGCAGAAACGCACAATGCCGACCTTTTCTTCTGGCAGCTGTACAGATGCTAATATGATCCTCTCCTTAAATTTGGACTGCCATGTTCTCTCCGCTCCCTCAAATGTCAGCCCTGTTGTGACAGTTTGCAAATATATTTCAAAGTCCACCAAATTTTAGTGCCAATTCACAGCAAAACCTTGTACACACGTCAACAAACAAATCCTCTGATTGAGGCGACTGCATTGAAATTCATTTATTTTGGTTCAAAATGTCTTATTCATAAATGTTGATGTGCTGAGAATGGAAATGCTGCAAGCTGCCCTGCCCTAACAGGTTCAATAGAAGAAGAAAAAACAGGAGAGCGAGGGAGATGTCAATCAAGCACAGTCTGTCCACATCTACACCGTCCTGAGAAGACATCAAATCAGGAAAGATAAATAAAAAAGCCTCTGTAGGTGTGTTGAAGCCTTAAAATCTCTGATCAGTGCATGCAATACTAAAATCACCAAGTCTGGCTGCTTAACCCCTGAGCTTTCCGACACATTTCAAACAGTATTGAGGCGGCGGGCAGTGGATTTTTAGGGGGAGATAGCAGGTCAACAGTAGATGAACACCATCTGAAAGCTGTAAACATGAAGATTCATTTGAGATGCAGCTCAGCACTGTGTGTCAAGATGTTGTGTGTCATGTTGTTGTGTGTTATGAATTTGTAATACTAATTACTTAACTAATTAATTGAACAAGGGGTTTGAACATGATATGAGCATATAAATGCCATTCCCATGTTGAAATATGTGTCAGAAGTTGTTGCATTTTTGGTCACACCCTAGAAAAAGATTTCTGTATTTCTGCTTATTGGATGACAGACACTTCTGCTCTCCAAACTGCTGAGAAACGCCCTTATTATGCTCCAGGTCCCTAGTTCGTTTTTAAAGTTTCATGAGGCTGTATCCTAGAGGTCACAGCAGGTATTTTTTTACAGTGAGTTCAATTTTAAAAAAATACTCTCACTAAAATGAAATGGCTATTATGGGACTAACGTCATTGCACATGAACAGAATTGGGCTAAGTAAATCTACAAGACTCTTGGCTTTCCAGTGATAGATCTTTCCTTAAACTGCAGGGTATTAGCATAAAGTGGACATGTATGCAAAGAGGAGACTTGTGGGTACCCACAGAACCAATTTTTATTCAGGTTTTGAGGTCAAGAGACCACTTAAAAAAATTGCCATGCTAGTTTTTCTCTGGCTAAAACTTCCCCAACAGCCTCTGAAAGAAAGAAAAAGGAAGCTTTAGTCCGCTGATAGATGCTTGTAACTTACTTTAGCTTGTAACACATTTAAAACGGATGTCTCGGTTCAAAAGATTCATTTGTTTTGTAAGTACGCTTTAAGGAGGATAACGTGACAAGAAGACGAGGTGCCTCTCGTTATGCAGTCTGATTCAGATTCAACCCATCAGGATTTATTTTGCAATAATAACCAGCTTGCTCCACATTATCTTCTGAATAATTACTCTGCTCCTGCTATAGTTTCCTATCACAAGTAGTGGTGTTGGTTATTTGTCATGAGAAATGAATTTCTGTATTTATGTATAATTGTGCTATAATGCATAAACTTGTTGCCAGTTTTGCCACTTCGTGCAGGTTGTTGCTGCGTAACAACATAGATGATGCACAACTTTAACAGCCGGTTTAACCTTTTAACTGTCCAAAATCTGAACTTTCTCCACACTGACATTGTGAATACATTTATTTAACCCCAGTTTAACCATTATAATCAAACTAAGTGGGGTTTTTTGCATCACTGACATAAATGATGCAGCAAACAATAGGAAAGTTTTATTTTCTTTCTAGCTTCAAAGAAAATAACATGTATGGACTGGATAGAAAACTGAATTGTTTGTAATAATTTTGCACTTGAGCCATAAGCCTCAGAATGCCTTAAGACTGCATAAGCAGTGTACAGAGTAAGCCCCGTCTTATCCCAGTAAAAGCCAGTGAGTGACTGTAGATAAGCAGTAAAATTGAGCATACTGCCACATGCACTGTGAAAAATAGGCTATAGGCTTCACGCATCATGTACCTCAGCTTATACATCATCTCTATGTGATCACGTGGCAGTCTACAGCTTGGTCAATATGTTATTTTAAAATGTCCCAGGTATGAATTTAATCAGCAGAGGCTTACAGAAAGGTTGAATTCTTCATCAAATGACTTAAAGTAGGACAGCAGCATGCTTTGTGTATTTATATGTTGTTGAAAGTCAGACTGAGCTCCTGGTACATGTGAGTACTATTTAAAATTCTGCACCTGCACGACACACAAAAAGTTACCGAAAAAACAAGAGTCACATTGTCAGAAGTGTCCACTTGCTCTTCCCACCTGAGCTGCCATTCAGCACCCTGCAAGAGTAAACACTCATAATCAGTGGACCTTCATCATTGACCTGAATCCAGCCCCCGACATAACAAAGACACTTCCTTTGCTTGCTTGTTCAGACTGGGCTATTGATCCTGACAAACAACCCATCCACGGTGTGTTGCAGTCACTCAACACATCACTCCTCATGTCTCAGTTCCAAGTTACCTCTATCAACAGATCCCTCCTTTGCGTTGCAACGCAAACACTCAGCAGGGTTTACCTTCAATGAGCGGAGCCATAACAACTCACTAAGTGTTTGTTCAAGCAGAAGGTGAGGAGAAGTGCAGGAGGGACAGAGGGAGCGAGGCAGGCAGTGATGATAAATCACCAGCGAGGACTATGTGAAGCTGACAGTATTACATCCTTGGACTGTTCCTCAGTAGGCAAGGTTAGGCTGTCTATTGGTGGGCTGTGGCTCCCTCTGAGCCTGCAGGAAAGGCAAAATTAGGCAATTACAGGCAAATAAATCTTGTATCCCTTGACAGCAGCTTTCAGAGTCTGAGTGTAAAATGGTGTTAGGATTCAGATGAAGTGCCTCTGTGCACCACGACTTGGGCGTGCATGATGTACTCTACACACACTGTGGAGAAAGCTCCTATTCTTGTTACCAGGAGCTGGTGCTGCTGATTCTCCACGCTGCAGACCAATAAAAACATAACATAGTTTGAATTTGGGAAACATATGGGAAGCTCTATATAATTCACAGCCTCCAATAGTTAATTATGTGTAATGTTGCTGCAGATTTGTTGTGTTGTGACTGCTGGGTACACATTTTTTTTAAAATGTCTGTTTTCACCTGGCACGACAGGTTTTAGCTCTGGGGGCATAGTGCACATGATGAACCTACAAATAAAGTAAAAGTCAGTGGCTCATTAGTTTCTTACTACTATCTAATTTATCAATCATATCTTAATCCTAATGCAGCAGAATTGTTAAGCAAATATTACAGGACTGACAGATATCCACATTTTGAATATTACCGGTCCATTAAATGGCTTTTATCAGCTGTTATCATACATACCGGTTAGTAACTTTGCTGATCGCAGTTTCATGAGGTTCAATTTTGTTTGTTTGACCACCATAACAAAATGGTTAGGTTTTAAAAAATATCATGGTTTGGATTAAATACCGTACATTACTGAACATTTTCTTCTACACATTTAGTCCGTCATGGGATGCAAATCCCATCCCAGTCCTCTGGATGATAATTCTGAATTTCAGGACCCATTATACAAAACTGTACATTTTATATTCAAACTGTTAAACTTCTGTTTTTTGTAAATATACGTACTGAATTCAGAATTTTCATGTATTCCATTTTTATTTACTTTTTATAGATCGTTAGCGGAGCTGTAGAGCTGCGTGCAGCGCATTGATCCGCTCAGGCCTTGTGTGCTCCGCTCTCCCTCTCTGTTTATCAGGCTGCAAATGAGAAAACACCGAGTGAGCTAGCACACCCCGCAGTTCCTTCGACTAACTCCCTGCTGCTAGTAGACTTCACCAGGAGGGGAGTGGAAGAGAGACCATTAGTTAGCATCTCAAAGTCAGTCGGCGCAAATCCCAGTGCCATGGGTCACAGTGGGATGGCGGCCAGTGGCAGCCATGGGTCTAACAGACAAGATAAAATTCAGGTGGGGTTTAGAACCCAAGCGATTGGGTTTGCGCTTCCTGAATTTTAGCTTTTACGACAGCTAACTAAAGATCTGCATCTCCGAACTGCTGCCGGAAATTCTCTGTGTATCACAACAGGTCAAGCACACCAGTGAAGTTTGTTCAGAGACATGAGATAATAACTAGAGCACCAATCAAGACCATTGAGAATTATGGATTTTGTCTCAATAATATCAATAATCAAGTATTTATTGAATCATGTCCTTTTCTATCCTTTCAAACCACATAGTCTTATTTGTGGTCCATCGGCAGCTCACACATGGTGGTCAGCTGGTAGTAAATATGGTAGCAGCTCTCTATGTAGGAACGCTAGTTCAGCGACCCCCGCTAGTCACATGACGCTTACCTTGCAGGTCGTAGCAGTTCATGCTGTCTTACTAAATTGGCCATTGCCCAGACATCTTTTGTTTTTAACGGGTACTTTTGTAGTTTTGTATTTGTTCAGTTCCACTCCAGACGGATCAAACTCACTGAGACATTGTTTTTTCTGTCTGTATTGGATACACTGTATCAGAGGAGGACATGAATGCATTCAGCCCATGTAGACGGCGCACCAGTTGATATTCCTCGCATGAAATCACACCTCAGTGCTCCTGACTTTACCAGCAGCCGAGGTGAGGCTGGAAATAGTAAAGATACATTTAATGATAGTGAAACAGAGGTATAGTTAGTATTCATGAAGAGACACGCCACTCCGACGCCCGTTCTGCCGCGGAGGGACATGGCTGGCCAAACACAGCAGCTTGAGGTAAATGCACAGAGGTAGTTTATAATGTTTGGGAGTCATAAACATTCTGCCCTTGGCTCTTTCCTAGCAGACGGACCATGGAGAATTTTACTACTGCCATAAAGCATGTTCATCTTCTGCCTCTCCCCTTGCTTCCCCTCAGTTATAACACACACAAAAACACACACATACACAAACACACTCACACATGCCCATGCCTGTCATATTTCACAAACACCTTACGCATTAAAATGAAGGAAGTGAACGGGAATGCCTTCTGTAAACAGAACGGTCAACGGTACTCCTCTCTGCTGCATTGTTTGTAATTGATTGCGAAACCAAGAACTCAGGAATAGTTTACCTTCAAATCGATTCATTCTGAGTTTAAAATGTCAATTTTCTTTTTATAAGTTTAGGGAATGAAGGCAAGGGGAGAAACCAGGGTCAGCTGGACAGAATACAGTACCTGTAATGGGAAAATAACTCATGCCAGTGAGCTGCTGATTGTTGAATGCCAATGTCCTCCCTATTTGGGTTTATACTTTAAAACTGTTTAAACTGTATCCCAAATGACAACCTAACTGGTCACTTAAAGACCCAGTAAAATTAAAGTTAGGGCATGTCGTGAAATAAAGTTTACTGGTGGGGAATATATTTTCGAAAGGGATCCAATCAGATCATTTCAATTCTCTTGAGAACCACAGCATTTATATAGCCATAGTAAGTTTATTGGTACTTATCAAAGGGGGAGAAATACAAAGTCCTTGAGAAGGTAATTAGAGACACCACAGTCAAGTTGTTGCTTACATCTCTATCTGTTCAGATGCATATGTAACCATGAGAGAAGACAATGCCTCAAGTGTCAATGTTGCAGCAGGGAAGCTACAAATTCTACAAAGTGGATGCTTCACACACATCTTCAACCCGGCAGCACGGAAGATCTACACAATAACCGGTTTCAAGGTGGACACCCAAGATTAGTAGATTTAGTATCTGATCAGATGTGAAATATGGTCTCAATCTCACCTACTGTTCCTGAGTTATGGCATTAAATAATGGCCAGGAAAGTGTTTTTGCAGAACATTATGATTTCACAGTGAAATTGCTCTTTGACCTTGTGGATATAGATTGTTTTGTAACATGTCTTTGACACCTGATAACTCCAGCTACGAAGACCCTAGATAACAAGATCAAGCGTGGCTGTATGATGGGAGATGCTGGCAGTTACAGTGTATATATATATTGTATTTGTTGCTCTTTAATTTAAGTTTTATTTGTGATCATCCAAAGTTAACAAACACTGAGATCTTGAGTCGTAAACATACTGTTTTATAATCAACACCTACAGGTGAGCTGGAGTCGAAAAAATAGTGATTAAGCACTTCTGAAAGTACTTCCTAAAATCTTCTCTGGTTATAACCCTACAAATGAGGCACAAAAACACAGCACATCAAATTACTCACACCATAAATTGTGCATATTTCCCACCTTGCCAATTTCTCTTGAAGAAGATGGAATTCTTGTAGTTTTGCACATAGGCTGAATGCACTTTTCATGGCATCTGCCAAATGAACACAGTGTGATTGATTTAGATATTTTGTAGGGTTAAATTAAAGCCTTAATCACAGCCGTAATTAAGTTCTATTTTTGGAAAAATGTTTCTCAGAGGTAAGTGAAAACCTGTGAGAACCAGAAAGATGCTGTGATAAATCCACTTTATGTGCAACTCTTTAGACTCCCTGAAGCCTGGTTCAGCTTAACTCATAACCAGCATTTCTTTATTGAACTTCTCTAAGGGTCCATATAACTTTGATTGAAAATAATGCCAAAAAATAAACCCCTGCCTTGTCACGTTTTTCCCCAAACTCCCTTACTCGCAGTACTTTTAGAAAGAAAGTTTCTAACGGCAGTCTTAGTTGTCTTTGGCTTTATTATTTTGAGACATTTTCAGTCAAAAAAGATCACTTATTATGTATGAAATATTCAGCATGACTAAGAGTCTTGTTGCCAACAAGGAGAGAGGTTCTTATTATTCATCACAGGCTGATACGTTAACTAAAGTCTTTCAGATTCATCACCTGGGAACCATGAATGTGTTGTGTTTTAATCCTTCAAGTGGATGATAAGTTTAGATATTTCATAGGCTATGTGAAAACTTTTACCTGCAGGTTGAGCTAAGAGTAAGGACATGATTGTCAGTAACATTAATCAACTACAAATATATGTACAATTAAAAAAAATGTAGTCTTTTGGCTTAAAAAGCAGAACATTTTCAATACCAAGGATTATTTACAATTAAACAATTTTCCAAAAGCTATAAAAGGTCTGCAGAAATGGGTATATAGATTTGTATGTCATCTGCATAACTGAAAGATTTAAAGGATTAAAGATGTGATCAAGGGGTAGAACATGCACATAACGAAAGCAGGTCAAGCACAGATCCCTGTGGGACACCCCCATAAGCCTAAAGGATACTCCAATACAAAACTGTTCCACAAATCATGCTGAGTTCAGTCAGAGAGAACAAGTACCAGTCCCTCAGGGGCAACAGAGTTCTCAACAAGACCTGAGGGGACCTTATGGTCCTCAGAGTCAAATATAGGACAGATGTTGGTTGAGAATTCACAGAAAATAAACAAATCATTTACTACCCTGGCGAGTGCAATTTCAGTAGAGTGTTTACATCTGAACTCAGACTGAAATTGATCAAAAGGAGTAAACAGATGGGGATTGAGTTGGCAAGTTACCCCTTTTTCCAACAGTTTAGGAAGAAAGGAAGAAAATAGAAACAAAACACTAATAGAATAGAATAAATATCAGTCCAAAATTCTTTATTGTAAGATGGATCAAAGTTTGGAGTTACATTTCACAACATTAACCATGAGTTTAAAACTGTGAGGGTCAATTGGTTCAAAATGTTAAATGGAAGGTCATATTTCGTAAGATATCAAACTGTTGTATGAGGATCAGTTGCCCTGAACGCTCCCTCAGAGTTCCAGTCTGCCTCTCCTGAAGTAAATGTACTATCATACTGCATTAGGAAGACGATAAGAAGGAGTCTGACAATTACAAAATGTCTAACAACAGTGAGATAATGATGATAGCCTGTAAGAATATCATCATAAAGTACGTCTCTAAGGACTTCACAAAGACAAGCTTGTGTACATCCAATTAATCAGCAATCAATCAAAGAACACAATTTTTGAAAAAAAAATTAGGAAAATTCCCAGCTGCAGCCTGCGTCTTTCCTTTGCAGCGTTGGCACAGCACACACGGAGAGAAATGTGGCTCCATAACAATGTGTCACAGAAGGGCGCCAGATGAAGAAATCTAAACTTCTATTATGTAGAAAACAACATTAAGATGCACTGTACAAGGATCTTTGCAAGAAATGCCACCTTCTTATTTGTTTTTATGGTAGACTAGACGTGCAACCAAGCCCAGAATCCATTCGGAAGAAAGAAAGGAACAAACAATGATTTGAATAAATAAATTGCACTGATACTGTTCTTTATACGATGGAGCTCATGCATCATTTGCTATGTAAAAGATCAGTTTACAATCAAACCCCCAGCATGTCACTAGATGCTTTTAGTGGCAGGCTATACATACTTGATGGAAAAAGTAATGCTGCTTTCATATAACATAATTTAATTCCTTAAAAAGTGTACGAGTAAAGAAACTGTTCTTATCCATTCATAGTAAAGATTCACAGGTTTTACTCCCACATACAGTAACTTCCAGGCTTTCTAAAGCTGCAGTATGATGTGACAATTTAGTACGTCCCTCTTATAGTATATGTCTGGAGTGATGAAATGTGTACAGCAGCATATGGCAGTAGTGAACTCTGATCTAAATCTACAGTTGGAGGTGATTTGCTTGATTGTTTACTACAAAACAATTAAATCACTAATCTAGACCATTATGAAACATGTATTTAGTAACTGCCTACCTGTCTTTCAGATCACACACAGCTTATTTTGTACTTAAGTTGCATCACCTAAACAGAAACGTGTATAAAAATCATTATCACAGTTAACTTAAGTTCCTCAGGAATTCTTTGGACTCTCATAGAGTTGAAGAGGGCAGTGAAATATCAGTTTAATCAGACATTCTTGCAGTAATTGTCCTGTAGAGGTAGAGGTTAGAGGTAGCCTTTCACCATTATGCTGCACACTGAGCTATACCAGACACTCTATGGCTGAATATCATAACTTAACCAACCTGAACACACACACTTCTCTGTGGCTACATGATGGTGATGATACTTTTCACTACACACAAAGGAGAGTCTACTTCCCATCATAAACTGAAGCTGCAACCGGCTGGTTTCACTCTCTATTTGCAAGCTGAATACAGGTTACAGTGGGCAAGAGCCAACGCTAAAAGAACAAATAGACGTGTTCAGTGGACAGCTTTAACAACGTCTGTTCACACCTGGCATAAAAATGCTTCTCCCCATGTGTCTTGGGTGAACTCTAGTGATTTGATCTCACTTTCCTGCTTTGTATGCACACAATCACAGGGTAAACACATGGCTAATATAGCCCCCATGACCACTGGCACTGACCAGACCTGGCAAATGCTGTCTCTGATATTGGACAATTCTGCAAATTCTCTTTCTGATGCAACAGAGATAAAACATTCAACCAGAGAGGGTGGTAAATACTCCTTTTTAGCCTGGTGTTCAGTTGCTTTTTAAGCTTCAGCATTACCACAGGTTAAACTCTTTAACTCTTTATATGTTTTCTAATTAAACTGAATTTAACACAGTGGTGTAATGTAGTGTAATTGGTCATAAATAGCCATCTTTGTGGCCAAGGCTGCCCAAACACTGAGACAAATAACTGGTTTGTCCTTGCTACTCTCAGACCAACTCTTTTAACTCTAATTTTTAAGACTACACCTCCAATAATACAACTTTCATTTTGCTCTGACCCTATCACACATTCACATCCCATCGAAAATCACACTGTGGCTGGTGGCCATTAGTGTCCCTCTTTGTAGCTGCTTCTGAAGCTCGAACTGTTGCTTTGTAGAGATGTCCCACTCTTTGAAGCCCTCTCATTCTGCCAATGTTTTTGTCCATGAGGGCGAGTTGGCTGTGTGGCCGGCGCAGTTAGAGGAGAAAGGTTCATCCTAGTTCAACTGACCAGCCAGAATCACTTTCAGGTCCTTTATAGTTCTTAAAATGTTAGCGGTATGCATTAAAGAGGGAATATTTGCAGTTATATGAGTTACTGTGACTCATATGGAATATGGAAATGTCAGGGTTTGACCTTTTTAAAATTCCAGCAAGTTATTTTAAAACTAGCCACAATTTCTAAAAATCAAAAAGAACATGTAATCTCAGTATGAAATATGCCTGGTTTTAGTAAATGGACTGGATAAGGCAAATTTCAAGCTAGCTTTTCATGCAAAAATCACAACAGCAAATCCAACTCCACTGTTTACTGTGGGTAAATGCTTTTTTATCAGCACGACAGAGCTACCAAAGCTGTTATGATTAGATATGTGGCATTTAGCATGTGTGGGAAGGCCTGCAGTACTTGGGCTGTAAAAAGCATCGGCTCATCAGTTGGAAAGCTGAAGGAAGCAGCAGGTGTGTGCCTGTTGCTAAGCAGCACCAGAACATTTCTAAAGCAAAGCTGAAAACAAGGCCCGAATAACATTTGAAATAACACTAAAAGAATGATCACTTTTGTGTAACATTTCAAAGAGGGGGACATAGATGCAAAAGGAGCGGAGCATTTAAAACAGGGCAGCTGCAGCTCAGGTGGGAGAGCAGCTGGGCTCATAATTAGGATTGTGCTAAACAGGCAAAGGTGCAGTTTAGTGCTTTTAACACTATTTCTGTACCTGCACAGTACATCAGAGCAATTCAAACTTTTCTCCCAAAAAATTGAAATCCATCTTAACATGAAATTAATCTAAAATGAAAGTTACCTTTATCCAATAGAAAGTCCGTTCAAAGCAATTCATTTATAAAAAAAA
>CAFUXE010000790.1:177983-198115 GCA_903364295.1 Serranus cabrilla | reverse complement strand
TGCAAGAGTTACAAGAAAGGCAGGAAGAACAAGGCGGAAGAGGAAGGATTTGATTGTACAAGAAAAAAAAGCACAATAAAGAGAAACCATGGCAGAGCAACAGAGGGAGAGAAAAAGACTTAGAGAGAGGAGAAAAAAGTACAGGAACCTATTTTTCATTTGAACAAAAAGCCGGGCGTCAGGATGAGCAGAGTAGTGAGCTGCAGTCTTGTCATCATGTCCCTTTTTCTTCCCAGAACAACCTGTTTGATGTGAGCAGAGTAATATGGTGAACAGCAGGGGGTATCCACAGCATCAAAGAGAATTTAAAACACACACTGGCCCATTACAGTATGCTTATACGTATATGTGTGTGTGTCTCTGTGCCTGCATAATATCGACTGACTGCATGCGTGTGTCAGTATATAACGGCGCTTGATTGCTTCCCTTTGCCGCGTTGTGACAATTATCAACCAGCAGGTGCTCTTAGCATGATGTGTCTTAACTACCAGTCACAACTACCCCCCTGTCTGTTGTTCCAACATTGATTGTAACAGTGGAAGTAATAACAATGAATTGGTTTTGATGATCCATGACGGAGACGACCAGGGACCGGGGACGGCATTTGTTTTCTGCAGGGCTCTGTCGTGGCTACTGTGTGGACGCATCAGCAAACACACTCCGCTCTCTGGTGGAGGGAGGAAGTGTTGAGCGGCGCAGGAACAGAAAGCAGCAGAAAGTCTCATCTAAGCGGAGTGCATTGATGGATGGTCCATTCGGTTTGGCTCAGAGCTCAGATGAATAAACATAAAGCGTTTGCCGCAGAAATACAAACCTCTGATAGCAGGGGCGTCTCTAGGATTCGAGGGCATTGGGGACTTAGCCCTGATCTCTGTAGGGGGGATCTAATTTTTTTATAAACCAGCTCCATTTTCATGTTTTTTTTATTCACTCTGGCATCAGTTTTACATTCAAAGTAAAAGTCATTAAATCATTGAAATGTGCACTTGACTCACTTCCAGAATAATTGTGAATTTATTGTGATGTTAAAAAAATCTTAGTGTTTGTGAGTAAATGGAATCACTTCACAACTGCTATAATAAAATATTTATTAACGTGGAAACAATTACATTCCACCCTACTAAGTACATTTATTCAACCACTGTAATTATTACCTCCACCAAGGAGGTCATGTTTTCACCAGCGTTTGTTTGTCGTTTGTGTACAAAATGACTAAAAAAGCACTACATGGATTTGGATGAAATTTTGTGTATTGGGACAAGGAACAGCTGTTTTTAACACATCCCCTATATACACTATTGACATGTTAAGATTGTGCTTTTAAACATGTTTTTAAAAAACAGGTTTAGTCATGAAAACTACTTTTCTAAGGTCAGGAAAAAAGAACAGGGTTGGTTCAGTGCATTACTTTTCATAGGAAATCCTACAAACTGTTCATGAGGACAGCCTGCAATATGATTTTTTGCAGGATCCAGTTTTGAACAATGGCTTTTTCTTTTCCAACTGGCAAACTGAATACCACAAGTGACTACACCTAGTTCCCTTTCTTAAAGTGTATTGTCAACCTTGTGTTTTGCAGCTTATACACAGGGTAGACGGGAAATGTATGTAATCGCCTAATCAATAGTTTCAATTGACATCTCTGCAGAACCTTCTCTGACCTTTTCCAGTGTCTTACAGCTCTTCTCAGTGAATTATGGACATTAATTTTCATTCATAATTATGAGAAATAGATTTTCTGGTTAAGCTTCTCTCCGTCTCCCCCAGGCAAGGCCCACACTGAGGCCCAATCTTGTTCCAGTGTTGGCCCACAGTTAAAGGCTGCCGTTGTACTGAACAGCTTGCGAGGATTAGTATTTGAATGTGAAGCATTGCTGCAAAAATGAGCAAGTATGCACGGTCATATTTTGGATGAATAAACATTAGTGAAACCTTCTGAGACACCATATCACACATGAATTTCCTAGTTGTTCTGTTTCCCAAAACAAGTGCACAACTATTGCAAACTTTTTTTTAAATATATCTTATGAGAGTGTCACATTTATTATTAATTCATGTTGTGTAATTTTAAACCTGCAGTCTTATGTACTGACAGAATATTTACTCTCCTGCTTTAGTCTTCACTTACTCAAGGGAAATGTCTGGCTGGCATCTACATGCTCCATCAGCTAGATGCCAACTAGTTCTGTCAGCCCTGGGTGCTGAGCAGGTAGTATGCATTGGGTTTATTTTTTATTGGAAATAGTGCTGGAAATAACATCAATAAGAGTGAACCAAATAGCAAAATCAACTAAATGAGGAGAAAGATGTTGAAATGTCCCGTAGAGCTGAGGCGAACTGCATAAAGGTGATTATTCTCAATATGTTTTTCATTACAACAGACGCCTTTAATATACATCTTGTCTCTGTGATCCATAATATTGAAAAATATTGATCAATAGAGATGTCCTGAGCCTTTCCTAAAGATCAGTGCCAGGACTGATCCAGGCATAATTGAATGGATAAGTATCAGCTTAAAAGAAGCCAATAAAATCTTATCTTCTTAACCAAACTATGCTGTGGATTGTAAGGCAGCAGCTCCTTCACAGCAGCAGCAACACTTCAATTGTGAGTGTTAATGGCAGTCCTAACAACTCAAACAACGTGACATTTGTTCCCTCAGTCCCATTTTCCCAATTAAGCTGTCATTCGATTTATTTTAAGCTTATCAACGTGACGGTATGGAATCAAGAAAAAGAAGCAAAAAAAGGTGTGAAAGTCGTTTACAGCTATCTACCACTACCAATATAAAGCGCTAAAGTTTGAATATCAAAGTTTTTGAAGAGCAATTCTTTCTCCTTTGGAGGCTGTAGCAACAAAAAGATCTCCAACCTTAAAAAACAGAATAGGTTGTTTGTCAGTACCATCCATATGAGAGTTCATGGTTCACGGTGCGGAGCGGAGCGTTCCAAAATTACCACATGCATCATTGTACATACACGCACGGTTTGTGGATGTAAAACAAAAAAAGGGCTGCAGTTTTGGTTACACTTAACAAAACCACTGATCGAGGTTTAGGGCAAATACAATCCTGGTCAGGCGTGATAAAAAGAAAGTTTAAATGGTGTTAAAGTGGTTGCGAGGGTGATGTGAGTACTGGAAGTGACATAGTTACATAAAATGTGATGCACACAACGTGAGGCACAGAAGTTCTGTGATGTTTCAATCGCATCGTTTACTTTTGTTTTCATATTGGACACGAACCCTCTTCTCCTGCCTGAAAGTCTGACATTTGTTCCCCCATCCAACACCTCTCCATCCTGCCCCAAACACAAATTCCAACATTTAAACTCCATATCGCCATCATTCGACCACTAGAGGGCGGCGGAGGACAGTCTCATACGTAAATATGAGCTGTATTTTGCTCCCTGTACAAACAACATATGGGGTCTTTTTTGAGGGGAGACCAGTCTGGTAGCACAAACGGTTTTACAAGAAGGTATTGAAAACTTATGAAACTAGAAAATCTAAAGAATAGATTGCTACCAATTATGCTATGAAACCTTGTACACAAGGTAGGGTAAATAACACAACAAAATTTGGCAATTTTTTGGATCATACTGGGATCCCTAAACAGTCTTGGAAGTGCAGAGTGTTGAGAAGTGATGCAAACTATTGCGAAAACACGAATTGATCCCTTAAAATGCCCAAATTCAACAAATCAAGGCAGTATTTATTAGACTGTTTACATTACGCATGTATTTATTTGAGGGTTTGCACTTTTAGATCCTATCGCTTGGTTGGAGCCGGTATAGGTGTGTGTTGACAGAGAAATATTTCCTAATTAATGCATGCATTATCTTAATTATGACCTCATTAGCACACCTGATTATGTTTAATATATCATGGTGATTATAGCAGGACATGCTGTTTTGCTTATCACGGCAGTGGGAGCACTGAGAGAGAGACAGAGGACACGGCTCTGCAGGGTTTTCGTCCCACGCCAGCAGGGTTAACAGTGTGCAGTCTCTCAGGTGAGGACAAGAGGTTCGGATTTCTGCTTCGTCTGACCAAATCTGAATCCATTTGCACATTACTTCTTCTTTTGCTTGCACATGGAAGAAGTTGGCCTTCAGAAAATCTTTATGCCAGAAAATCTTTCTAAGGCTTGGTTAATGATGTCAAAGGGTCACATTTTTTTAAAAGATTATATTTTACCATGTTCATGCTTCATTTTATACTGACAGAGAGAGAATGGGAGGGGAAGTCAGGGTTTTTCCTAAACCTAACCAAGAAGTTTTGTTGCCTAAGCCTAACTGAATCGCAACAGAAATAACAACAAAATATTCTTTAAATAAATAAATAAGTCAACCAAATCTAAAAGTAGGTTTCTCCCAGAACACAAACCCCCAGTCTCCTGGGTGGAAACCTTGCACTGAACCCATTCATCCACTATGACCTCCTCCCTGCATGTATTGAGGCACTCTTTAAACCATGACATCTCCTGAACCTTACAAAGTAGTTCTCTTACCTAAACCTCAACAAACTGTGACAGAAAACTGAAAATAACAATAAAAATGATTAACTTAGTCCAAAAATAGGATTCTCACAGGACACAAACCTGCTTGAAAGTCCATCAATCCACCATGACCTCTTCCCTGCATGTATTGTGGTGCTCTTTATACTACTACTACTATAACTACTATAACAACTACTAAATCTCTCTGGCAGAGAGCCCTGAAGGCTAACTTTCTCCCATGTGGCCTTTGTTTCCAACAAGCGATGATTAACTGATATAACTGATGTGGTTCTGTCGAGGACAGTCTCGTTTTAACTTGCCTTTCATGCATCCTGAAGGTACAAAAAAAGCAAAAAGTAATCACTGGGCGCTGAGTGATTATTTTAAAATGTTATTCTTTGACAGGTAAGCTCTCCTCATCACAATTTAAGAATAATCCATTTAACACTGCACAGGGCTAATGCACTATTATACAGTGTTCACTCTGAAAGGCACAGCCCCACCCCTTAACTCCATATTGATCTTATCTGTGCAATTTAGCACTGCCTCTCTTCCCTCCAGCTCCCCTCCCTGGAGAAAAAAGCAATACAGCCTCATCATACACACAGACACACACAACAGCGACACACATGTACATATACACACATTGTGGGTGTGAGAGGGGAGTGTGTGTGTGTGCAGGTGGGGGGGGGCTGGGGGGTCACACTCGAATACATGACTAATAGACTGTCGACATAGATAAATGACTTTTTAAGTAACAGAAAATTGCTCTGTATTCCATTCACTGAACAGTAGTTTCCTCTCTTCTCCGTCTTCCGTCTTTCCTTCCCCTGTCCTCTGCTCATTTGTCCTCCATTTCTCTGCTCCCTGCTCATCATATCTCGACCCTGACGCCCTCTTCATCTTTGCACCCTTGCACCACTGAGTCCCTTCTCCTCTGCCACTTCTCCTATTCTGGCCCTGCTGTGCTGCTCTTCTCCTCCTGTTTCCAAAGCAACAAGTAGCAAAGGTTTGAGGCTTCTTTTTTTTTTCTTCCCTTTTTCGTCTTTTCACATGTGAAGGAGGAGACAGAAAAAGATCTGGGACTGCACAATAGTGGAATTATGCAAATTAATCCACCCAGTGACAATGGATTAGAGCGTGCTCTCTCGCAGCTGACAGAAGGGGTTTAGAATGAGCTCCAAGAGTCACTTTAAATGATTCTTGTCTCACAAATCAGATTCACATTCACGGCAAGATTTCTGTGTCCACCTATTGCCTTTTTCCAGCCCGGTTGTTTGAATAGCTGCAGTGTGTGTGCACCGTGTAAACAGACCTGACAACTCAATACTTTGCTTTCTTTTAACTGTTGCATCTGTTACCGACAGGATAAGAATGACATTATTATTACATCTTGACGCCTCGGCTCTCTGTGTGCATGTTTATATGTGTGAAGGTGTGACGAATTCCATGTTGATGAGTGGATGCAACCCATTATTCACACATAACACACACACACACACCTGGTGCCACTCCCACATGTTACTACCATTTCAAATCTCATTTACACCTCATTATGTGTATGGAACCTAGATAGTATTATTCGAATGATCCATATTTCTCTAACAGCGCGTATTATAGCTGCAATTTACCACACGAAATCTGATTATTCTCTCCATTCAAATGGATACAATTTCCAACCTGACGCCCTTTTTCCAAAGCTGATGCAAAAAAAGTTACTCATTGTTAGAAACATTACAGGCTCTGCACAGGCCATAACAATGCCAGCACTTATTATTTTATTTTAAAAAATGTGTCATTGTCAGGAACACACCGCAGGCCCCAGCTGGTCAATTTCAATCAAGCTATTAATCATACATGGAGATTGTTGTATGCTTTATTGCAATGTGGGCAAATACTGAAAAAACGGACAATACATCAAAGTCATCAGCAACAGAACAACACAAAACACTTGATGTGCGAACATTCATTCAGGTTGTGTTGTTGCTGTGTGTACATTGATTTAGCATTTACAATTAAGCCTGTCCAAAAGCATCTCTCACTGCCTCCAGGTGGTTTGAGAAGCTAAATCTTTACATGAATTCTGTGCACATCGGAGGCATTTACATTCTAACTTTTATGCACTGAAGTTCTTTATAGATTTAAACAAGACTAATTAAATACAGTCATGCTGGCAGCTCTGTGCGGCTGTACTCAGTCACAGCAGTGCTTTCTGCTAAATGCCAACGTCAGCACATGATCTCACAGCAATTATAACAATGCTAAAATGTTCATCTTACTTTAGCATGTTGCTAATTGGCAATAAACACTAATTCAGCTGAGGCTTACGAGACTATCATTGGTTTTGTCATAAACAGTACTGGAGGAATTCACATTTTGATCGGATGATGGAGGTATAGGAATAGTTATGGGGATAGTTCACTCCCAAATGAAAAACACACATTTCTTCTTACTTAGTACTATTTATTAATCTAGATTGTTTTAGTGTAAATTGCCAAGTGTTGGAGATAATCCATAGGCCTCATTTTTTTCAACAGTTGCAGAACCTATTTTACCTACAAAACTACTCTTCCGTACTTCATTTTGCATCGTGATATCAGCAGGTGTAATTTGATAGAAAAATAGTAGTTCCTCCTTTAAACTGTTCACCACAAGGTCTTCGGATTAGCTTGAGTAAACCGGTCATGAATTCTGGAATGAAGGTTAAAATGTAAAAGGTAAAAGGTCATGATCTCTACGGCCGAAAACTCCAACACACTTCAACAAAGTAAGGAAAAAAATTTGATTTTGGGGTACTGTCACTTTAAGGGATCAAGTCAATCTTTCTAATCTCCCATAGGAGAAATTTAACCACAGCCAAGAGGTACAGATATGTAAGATACATAAAGTGCTTAGGATACACGTGCAAAGTGGTGAAAAAGGGGATAAAGCACACAGACCACATGTGGTCATCAAAGTTAGTACAGGGGACAATAATCTCTGCATCAAATCCAAGGAAAATTCAGGCAAGATTGTTGAGACAATGCCGACCTTATGGTGGCGCTACATGAAGGTTGCAGATCACCATGGCAATAGTTGTTGAGATATTTCCATGACCAATAATGCTTTCCCTCGAGCCCCACAACCATGTGTGATAACATCCAAAGAAAACGGTTGTAATATGTTATTAAAGCACACAGGCAAAATTGAAAGCTAAAAGTTTTTTGTTTGATCTTGCTGAAGTGCTGGATGCACAAACATCTGTATCTGTAAAACCTGAGTGTCATGCCCAGCTTCACGCTCTCCTTCCTCCCCGTGCATGTGTGCCTGTTTGTTTGTACTAATGGCTGGTACATTATAATGTTTTTTACAGCAGTGCACTCACTGATGTGCTGGAATGATCAGACAGTGTGTGCTCAGATGTCTTGTCAGCAGCTTTGATGCAACCTAGCAGCAGGTTTTGGTGTCATGATGCAGTGCATGCTGCTTGCCTTGAGGTGTATGTGTTCATGAAATACAAAAACAGCGAGATTAGTGCCCTTTCTTATACGATAAAGCAATTCTTTCATGCACGTAGGGCGGGAGACTGCAGGCGGTGTTGACTGAAAAACACAGGTACAGCTGGTTCGATACTAAAGAGAAATGTGTGTGTTTGTGTGCGAGACGAGGAAGTGGAGTGCTAGATAAGGGGGAAGCTATAGGAGGAAGGGAGAGACTCAACACTTGTACTTTGCACTGCATCTGGCTACACAGATACCCCCCATGCTTCAGTGAAGGTCTGATAGGGATCAGATTTCATAACAGCCTAATAACACCCTCCAAGGGGTCTCAACCTCCGCTATTCTATCTCTGCAAGAGCTGCCATCATCTTCACCTCGACAATTCAGCTCTTGTCAACAGCCATCAACCCCTCAACTGACTGATATTGACAATAAAACAGGAGGCAGGATCAGCAGGCTGGCGTGAATATGTGCACACATGCGTGAAAGTTTGTCTGCTGGTGAAAAAGGTCCAAGAGTGGGCACTCGTTCCAGCACCACCACCCAGTGAAGAGCTTGTTGTGCACCTGGTAGCTATACTCTCGCACGGCGGGATAAAGACAGATTTCACAGACGCGTGGAGAGGAATACAGAGAGGCAGCCGCACAGAAAGAAAAATGTATAATGATCCCCGTTGTCACAGCCATGACTTTTGGACAGCTCTGGTTACTCGCAGTGCGCTGCAGAGGAGATGGAGAATTGTAAGTCTTGTCATGCATCATAAATGTAATACCATATGGGAATGTAGCTCTCACACGCAGAAGAGAATAGGAAATTTGTGCGCCCCATAAAGGAGAATGTATTGCCTTTTACGAGGTAGCGCAGGACATATTGTGTGGCAGGCCTCATAAACATACGCATGTTTCTCTTATGAGTTTTTCGGGGATTTGAGGAGAGGCTGTACAGAATGTGAGAGTAGGATTAAGAGGCAGAAAAGCAAAGACACTATTTACATTGAAATGGCTCGAGAAGGGAGAGGATGAGCAGAAGAAGTCGAAATGGAAATGGATGAGTGTGAGATGATGTGATCTGGGATCTGAATGTGAATGGAACGGGGGTTGAAGGTGCAGGCAAAAATAATCATGTATAGGATGTTTGTGCTGATAGATACAAGATCAGCATGCATACCATCCCGCTCACCCCTGCCCCAGAAGGGCTCTTCGGTGGCAATCTCATAGCTGCCTCTTTTTTTCTCCTAATATTTGCCGCAGAGGTATCAAACAAAAAGTGGATCTTGCGAGCGTGGAGGAGTTTTCATCTCGAGGTCTCTGGTGGGATTGTTAAAGCAGACAGTGTCTATAGATCTTTGGGGGTCACAGCATTCAGAAACCTCCATTTGTTGGTGCCATCATCCCCTTGGTAACAATAAAGGACAATCGGTGTGTGTGAATCAGCTTGTGGCAAGGATCTGGACCCCTGCGCCTCAGGGTGAAGACCCTATCATCATCTTTGCTTGCTGCACAGCTCTGCCGAGGGAGCTGCAAAGCTTAAGACATCATGCCCAGATTTGGCAGTGCTTACTTTCAGTATATCTGGCTATTTCTCTGTCCTCTCCCTGTGACTTAGCTGCATCTGCAGTGAGACTGATCAATAGATCACACCAACAAGAGGTCTTGAGGCCAATTAGGCCAGGCAAGCTAGTGTCAGGCGCCGTGTCAATACTGAGGCTTGTCTGCCCTCAGGAACAATGGATAAGGAATAAAAGCAGATATTACTGAAGGTGTGCACGCATGTGTGTGCTCTGCTGATTTACATTAAATGATCATCGGACCATCCAAGAGAAGTTCTAGCACATCTTAAGCTCTTGACCGCTCCCCATTTTCAGTAAATGCCTCCTTCACTGCCAGGTCTGCTCCTACATACCAAATAGAGCAGAGAAGTGTGATGAAGGGCAGCTGATCAAATGTCATTGTCCTGCGTTCATGCACAATACTTTAGCGCCCTCTGTTGGTGAGTTTCATTACAACACAATTTCAAAAAAAATCCTACATTATTTCACCTGTTCATGCATCACGGTTGATGCAAATGATCCTAAGTGTGCACATTTTCAACCAGCTCCTGACAGAAAACAATTGCCATCCCCTGAACCTAACATATTACAATATTAGTTTAATTTCCCCTCGCCTTTAGCAAAAAAAAATCACTCCAAGTCTGCCCAGTTCTGAAACACAATTTATCTGTGTCTGATACCTATCTTGTATTAATCATGAAGGTGAATTCATTAACTTAACTGCGAGGTTTATGTGGAGAAAGGGCAGGGTGTGGTGAGGGTTCATAGGAGGTGAGATACAATCCAATTAATTCAGTATTGGTTTGCAAAAGACTTCTGGCCAAGCAATAACTGAGAACCTCTCTGTCTCACACACACACACACAGACATATGCGCACACACACTCTCAGTCTCTCTATGACAATCAACTTAATTAAAGAAGTTGAACAATCAGGTACTTGGAGTAAAGGCAGAATTAGTCACCCTCGGGCAGAGCACTTTAAATCTTAATCAGACGTACACTAATTAAACCTCATTTCAGCAATATAGCCGAAAAATTGAGTGTTTTGTTCTCAGACGCTTGTGGGTGAGGTTGTAAACAGTATTGACACCAATGTGCTTGTGGCAGAGATGGGACCTTTCAGTCTTACAAGTCAAAAATAAGTCTCAAGTCTAAACACTCAAGTCCCACGTCAAGTTTAGTCTTTTGCAAGTCATAATATCACATGTGAAGCCATTTTAATAAAGAAATAGTTATACATTTATAAAGATATGAATGCTTTATAAAATCTGTATGCATTTGTTCCTGGTGGTTCTCTCCTGTTACTTTACTGGATGCTATTGGAGTGATTCAAACAAAGTGGATCTGGTGCCGTACAGGATTCTGGAGAAAGACAGTTGATTGTTGAGTCTTATTCCCAGATCATCAAATATTAACACTTTGTGTTGGTGGGACAGACAGTATGCCAAAGTGTCAGTATTTGACAACCTTGGAATGATACTCAACAATCAACCGCCTCTCTCCACAACATACTGCATCTACAAGTGTCGACTTGCATTAACCTTAGATGATTCAGGAAAGGAATGGTAATGAGGTGACTGGTGGCAAAATTTTTATATGACATATGATACAAAAACGTTGATTGTATATACACTCACCAAACACTGTATAAGGTACACCTTGCTCATCATCATTTGGACACTTTACATTCAGATTTTTGCATGTTTGAGCAAAGCTGGAGAGAAACCACAGGGCGCTGTTTTGCTAACGGGGTATACAAAAATAGGCTTTACCAAGTATTTATTTTACATTGACTATTTATATAGTGGTAGAAAACCTGCCATATCAGGATGTATATTATTATTGGGATATGAAATTACCTTTATTGGGACGGAAGATTTTGGCTGTATCCCTATAGACTGCAATGTCTAAAAGTCATTAATTAATTCAATACTCAAGCAAGTAAGTGATTTGTAATCACTTCAAACATGACAACAAACAGACATAACGTACAATAAGGGCTTGGAGAAATCTATCAAGTACTTTCAAATCAAAAGGTTCAAGTCTACGTGAAGTGTTTTGTGTCATGTTGCAAGTCTTTTTATTGAGTCTAGTTGAGCCTAAAGTCTAACAGCAAATGTTTGATGCAAGTCCAAGTCATGGGAATAAAGTCCACACCTGTGGCTTGTGGTGGGTGTATGTTTGCAAAGTAATATTAGTTACAGCAATTATGTTATTTAGTAGGTCATGCGCAAACAAGAGCTCAGCCCCACCAAAGACACGGTTGCAGTGGTGAAACACTTGTCAGACAAGAACATAACCTCTTACATTTAACATAAATAATACCAGTCACAAGAAAGACCCCCCTCTTAAAACGAATGTATTCTCACCTAAATCAAACTGAAAAAACTTGCCTCTCCAGCCAATAATTATGTCCCTGAAGTGTGCAAACAGAGCTCTGTGTTAGAGCACATCTTCTGTATGTTTACACCACTATGTGCTTCTTTTAGATTTGTACATGAAATAGGAGCTATGAGTAGACATCTGCCAACAAAAGGCAGGCTTAATGCTAAATCCTTTAATTTGAACTGTATTGCACGTGACAAAGAACATTTACACATGCTTTAAACGGGACACTGGGAACGTGTGTATATTAAAACCCACCCTGACATGATTTCTTTACAAAGTGTGTTTTAAGTAACCTGTGAAGGCCTTGTGTTGTGAGATACTGCAACACCAGATGGTGAAAGAGGGCTACTGCGGGAAAAACAAGGAGTAAATATGCCAAGGGAAATTAGGCTTCTAGCTTGTTTGTCAAAGCTTGACTAACCAGTTATGTCATAACAAATCCTGCTCTTGGCAAAAAAGGCTTTGGTGCTGCTGCTTTGGCATCTTCACTGCTATGCATGTCAGTTGAGGCCAGGAAGAGCAACCCAGCCATTCCCAACCTGAGGGACTCCAAACTAGGAATTCAGTTCATGAATCATGCAGACCCAAGGCTCCTGCATGAAAATCGCTCATTTGTTACGTTTTGCCACGGACTCAAAAAGTTGGACAGTGAATGCCAGAAGCTATCGCAAGAATGGGGATTTTTTTTTCTCTTTTTTACCCCGTAATGCTTTCAGGAACTACCCACTTCACTCAGATTCTATGAATAGAGAGAAGATTGGGAGCAGCAGGAGAGGTATGGTGTAACGGATTGGAAAATCAGAATGGAAGAAATGTACAGCTCCATCTCTCAGAAATAATTTCATCTTGCATGTGACCTCACTTCCTGGAGAAGTGCCCTTCCTACTGACATTGCCTGCAGCTATCAGGTGGCTTTTTTTCTCCTCCTCTTATCAGTGTTGTAAAGTTTTAGAGCCGTGACGTCCGGGGGCGGTATAAGGTTCACTACACCTGAGCCTGCATGATCCTTTTTCTGTTTTCATTACAAGTAGAGATTCAAAGATGAGCCAAAATAAAGATCAGGAGTGACATCTGGAACTTAACCAGGTAAGCTTGTTTCATGAGTAGCACAATACTGGCACACCAGCCATTATTTTATTGGTACTTAAGAGTTTTATTACAGCTTAACGGTTTACAATACTGTAGTATTAGTTGAACAAAGGTTGCACCATCAAAGTTAAACTTCAACTTTGCAAAAAACTAAAAGTCTGTCTGTAACTCAGATTTTCTAAGTCTGTCAGAAGGTTTGTGAGTGCATTAGACATGTGCAGGCAAGAACACAGAGAGAAAATATGTTGCCAGCAGGGAAACAGACTAAGTAATGCAAAGCAATCATTGACACAGCAAAACTGTTGACATTTCCATGCACATAAAAAAAGAACAGCCTTCACTCCGGGAGGCTGAATACCCATGCATGAATGTCAGCATATCATCTTAAAACAAGTCACTTAAAAGGCTGTCAATCAAAGTTCGGAAAGAAAAAAAACAACATGTGGGTTGTGGATTTCTGTTTTTGCCGCGTAAGCACTCTCAAGGACGCTCATTCGGCAAGTGGTGCTTCCCATTTAGCTGTAGAGGTGTTTAGAACAGGAACAAACAAACCTTTCACACCAAATCCTCAAGTTAAACTGAGTGTACTAAATCAACACTGTGAGAGTCAAAATCAGTGGGCTTTTGCATTGAAGCTCCCCGTGCTGAAAGTCCCATTGTCTGCTCAGGCATGATATACAGCCAGGAGGAACCTGTAGCCAAAGGAGGAACACACACACACACACACACACACACACACACAGTCAGTCACACCTCCACTGCCAGCACAGACTTCCCTGCTGTTTCTCATTCTTCGCAGGTCAAAGGGATTTTCTGTGAAAGCTGCAAGTCCTGCCACACAGTCATCATGTATAAGCCAACAAAAGGTGAGTTATCCACAGGTAATGACACGTTTGTGGTGCAGCTTTATCCCCTCCTGCTCGGAACGGCTTCATCTTCACTTTCAGTTTCTCTTTGTCCATTATCATTATTATCATAAACTGAGTGTAAACGCTTATGATGTCTGAAAGAGCACGTCGTGTCGCCAGCCTCTGTTGATGTGCCTGTCCAAATTAATTACAAATATTAGCATTAATATATTACCGCTAATAAAGATAGACATTATCATCGTTATCATTGTCACCATTATTATCATCGTGACTGTTTTGTTCTTAATTGTTGGCACTAAACCAACACAGAGCGCACTGCAATGACGACATATTCATGTTTCTTCCTAAGTGTTACATTTTACATAGCTTTTTTTTAACCTAATCAAATGCACTTGAGATCAACTTGAAAATGACGCATTAAATTCACTCTCCATTGCGTCCCAGCGACGCACCTCATTCACCCACGATAACGACCCATTGTGATAAACAAACTCGTTAAAATCACAACAACCAACAAAAGAAACACATGGTGTCGCTACATGCTAGTTTAGCCGCTATCACAACAACTAGCCAGTCCACACGGATTTCATTTCACCAATTCAGAATACAAACTTCATAGTAATTAAATTGACGTTTCCGCTGGTTGACGCTGTGTTCACACAAGTCGATCATATAACATCTACGGCACGTGCTGTAATTAACTATAGAAAACACACTCACAATAACGCATAACATTTTGAACGGCAGCCATTGTTATGCTCAAACGCGTCTACGCATACATCCAGAAAAAAAATTAATTTTAATTTATAAAAACATATTTTGCTATTTCTGGTGGAATGTAACTAAGTACATTTACTCAAGTAATGTACTAGAGTACTTTACTTGAGTATTTCCACATGTAACTCTATACTTCTACTCTGCTACATTTTAGAGGCAAATATTTTTCTTTTTACTCCACTACATTTAGCTGACACCTTTAGTTACTTTTCAGGTCAAGATTTTACATGAAACATATGATCAATTTAAAATGATAGGCATGTGTATAAATCAAATCACATCACAGTATATAAGCAGTTATAATAAACCCTACCTGGACAACTTTAAAACGCTGCTTAAATAAATGCATCAATAATAAGATTTAAGATTTGGAAAATACATCTGTTAAGCATAACCAAATCATATCATACCAACATTAAAGGAGTTAAAGACTCAAGTCCCCCACCTGTGGGGTCCCATCAACTCACCACAATGAAAACCTTTCAACTTTATATTCCTTTAAGTGCGATGTTCGTAATAATACAATTTCCATTAAATAAATCAGTATGGACGACAGTAAAATATTGATAAAACAAATAAAATAGTTAAAAACTAAATATAACAGAATAAGTATAAATGATAAGGACATAAAACTACAAAACAAAACTAAATAGAAAAATATCAATATTTTCAGCCCCTCACAGATCTCAGAGGATCTCAGGCCTTCCTGGTTCATAAATCAAAAGCATTTCAGAGAGGTAGTCTGCTGCTCGGCAATGTAGTGTCTTATATAAACTAATCAAAAGAAATTTTAAATCAATACCAAAACTCTGCTTTTGGTCTTTGTCAGCAGCCGTGCAGCAGAATTTAAATGAATTGTAGCCGATTCATATTATTCCTCAGTGGAGCCGGAAGGAGAGCATTACAACAGTGAAGCCTGCTTGTTCTAAAAACAAACAGTCTGTGTTATACTTTATACTTTAACAGGACTTCATTGGTTATTTCTGTTTTGGCCTTCACATGTACCAAGTGTACAAAGTTTACATTTAGCCTATACACGATCTTCTCACTCACTCACATGAAAATGCTCATAGACAGTCTAAGGTATGAACACGTTCCTGCGATTAGCTCACATTTATAATGCCAACATGAACAAGTGTTATTTAACTGCACTGTCGGTTCAGTTTAGTTCAGCATTATTGAGCTCAAACAAGAAAAACAACCTGTTTATCTTTCATCAATCAATGTCTTCTGAGTGTCAACTGAAGATCTGGTTTTCCCAGCAAGTCTTTGACTGGGTGTGTCAAATAAGAGTCCGTATATAAGAGTATATGCCACGTTATTTGAAATACAAATGGAAATAAAAGAGTTATTAAGGCTGTTTTTTAAATTCTCCTTTCAGATGATATTTATGCATATGCACTGTCCAAGACCCTGACAAAAGTTTCATCACCTGCAACTGTAGGCCTCTACTCTTCATGTCAGAATCGAATTAACATGATCCTCGGACAAATGGAAGGTACGTGTGTATGAACTATGGGATGTATTAAGGTTTTGAAAATTCAAACTTAAAAACCAAGTTTGAAATGATTTGCATGGAAAGAGAAATTGCTTAAAAATGCTATGGCAGCATATTATCATTATCACATAGTAAATGTAATGTTTAATTTTCGCACTGGCTTAGCCACTGCAGTCAGGAAATCACTGAGCTACTTCTTGGCATATGAATGAGCTGTGCACCACCTCAGAGCTGGCTCATGCTTTAATGATTTCCTCATAAGTGACTGATGGAAAAGTGGACGCTGTGTCTCTGCACTGCAGGACTTAAGTGCTTGCGTTGCAGCAACAGCGTGTTCAGAAAGTATTCAAACACCTTCACTTGTTTCACATGGAGTCGCTTTATGCTAAATTCATTTAAATTCACTCCCCACCCCCTTATTAAGCTACACTCAAATAATGACAAGGTGAAAACAGTATTTTAGAAAAAACAGAAAAATCTAATTGACATAAGTACTCAGACTCTTAACTCCGTCCTTAGTCGAAGCTCCTTTGGCAGCGTTTACAGCCTCAAGCCATCTTGGATATGACCGCTTTCCTCCGGACATGACACTTAAAATTGAGGCCAGACATTTCAATCTTGGTTTCATCATACCAGAGAGAATCTTGTTTCTCGCAGCCGGAGAGGTCCTTTAGGTGCTTTCTGCAAACTCCAAGCAGGCTTTCATGTTTTCTTTCACTCAAGTGAGGCTCCCGTCTGGCCACTCGTGCCCAGATGGATGGACTCCTTCTGGAAGGCTCTCCCATTTCCACCCAGGCTCTGTGGAGCTCAGCCACAGTAACCATCAGGTTCTCGGTCACCTCTCTTACCAAGGCCCTTCTCGTCTCGATCGCTCTCTTTGGCCAGGCGGCCAGCTCAGTTAAGGATTACGGAGGCCAGTGAGCTCTTGGAAACCTTCGGCGAGACAGAATTTCTTTTTAAGCCTTCCCCTGATCTGTGCCTCGACACAATCCTGTCTCTGAGCTCTGCAGGCGGTTCCTTCAAGCTCCTGGTTTGTTTTGCATTGTGAGCTGTTAAACTTTACATAGACAGGTGCTTCATTCACAAACATTTCTAAAATCCCATTTTTTCTTTGTCATTCTGGGGCAATTAGTGTAGAGCATACAGTTTATGCTGTAGATGAATGAGGGTGGAAACAAACAAACTCTGAAGGGGTCTGAATACTTTCTGAATGATCTGTTTATACCAGCTTAAAGAGTGCTTACATCTCATTATTTGTATATTTCCCCCAAAATATTGTGCCATATGGGATGTATCGGAAATAATGACAATTGCAAGTGGTTGCCATAAAAAGACAAACTAGTGTTTCCAAATAATCCCCATCAGTTTCGCCTGTAACTGAGAAAATGTGAGCAAATCGCACGGCATCAATTAACAGTATAATGTCTGTGAAATTATAAGCATATTTTCACCTGAAGATTATCAGATGAAAAGGTGCAACCTTGAACATTAAAGATGAAAAGCAAATTTTTTAAACAAGAAACACAAAAAGAAAATCTTATTTGAGGACATCACAATTTCACAAATGACTACATAGTCACCTTGCACATGAAATATCTGAAGACTCAAACTTGAAAATACAGGTTCCCTTTTATAAACAAGTGACATTGAACAGAGTGAATGGAGCATTTGTGGCTCCAGAGGAGGACTTTGATAGAAAAGATACATCTGAGGTTGCGTCTTTGTGTTACGCAGAAGGTCTTGCAGTATGAGGGGGCGGAGATGGGTTTTTTGTTGTTTTTATCAACCTTGGTACAGAGTATTACAGAGTTCGACCAGGATTTATATTCAATGCCCAATAAAATACAATAGATGGAATAGGAAAGTTTGAAATGTTGCAAAACAGATGAAAAAAATCCTATATTGTACAATAGAATTTTTAAAAATGTGCTTCTTGTCTTGACTTGAACAATAAATAAATAGCACAATCTTTCATATAGTATAATGGAGTGAAGATTTTCTGCAGGCTGATTATTCTATCAGAGTTAGACTACAATATTCACATTATTCAACATAGACGCTACTTTCAAGCATTTTGTATTACTTGTTTTGATCTCTTTCTGCCTTATTTCAGAAATTATTCCTACATGTACCCAAACCAGCTAAATTGACCGTATTGTAAATATTATCAATGTTTTGTGTCTCTTCAGTGTACATGAAGCAGGAGGCTTTGAGGATTGAGAAGGAAGACAAAAGAAGACACAGACCTCGCTCAGTTTCGCCTTCGTTTGGCAGCTTTCTAGCACTCATCGGCCGACTGCTCTTCTACAGGCCCATTTGGACCAAAGAGAACCTGCAGCACCACAACATCAGGTTCATTTATGTACATTTCAGCGCCTGGCACTTTGCAGGCAGCGACCTGCTCTGGGCCGGGCTCGCCATCCGTCTGTTTCAGGCCATGCAGATGAACTTTGGGAAATTACAGCTTGTGCTCTACCGGACGGCTCAACACGATGAAGAAGAGGAAGTAAAGCAGAAGGTTTGTGAATTGTTCTCAACTTTTTGACTAATTAAACAGCAGCAGCTGCGCTGCACTCTAAATGCATGTCGGCATATTATCAATGAAAATGTTTACATGCTGATGTGTAGAAGGTTATGTTCACAGTGCTCGCCTGCTTGGTTTAGCAGGTTAACTCAGGCACCTCGGCCAACGGTAAGGGGAAGTATTTGAACAGAAAACAAAGCATTGTATCCAGCCTTTGTTTAAACCATTGTTATTAGTGAAAACTGATGTCATCTAGGTCAGTCATGCCTCTGAAAAATCACATCAATCGTGCAATGACTGTCTTGATGGCAACAAAACCTCACCAGAGAATATATATTAGAAGATATGCCTGGATGGAAAGAGTATATAGAATATTTTACTCAGGTAAAAGTACTATTAGTTGTGTATAAATGTACTTCGACAAAGAAAGAAAGGTAGGTCAGCTCTGACTTAGTGTCACGGAGTTACATTTTAAAAGAGAAGGGTGGTGGAAAAGTAAAAAATAAGACATGATTATGGCAGATATAACTTGTTGCATTAAGGAACCAGTGTAGGCTACAAAGGCGCATAACACCACAGAGCCCCTTCGCCTGGATCATTTTTCAGACAGCACTTTGCAGCATGTGCACACAACTGATGATGAACTACACAACCAAGAAGACAAAATTTACACAAACATGACAAAGAAATCGAGATCCAGACGCACCTAGAAGTATCAAGCAACATAAATAAAATAGCTCCACACTTCTTGCAGAAGCAACAGCAGAATAAAACATCGCCAAGGCAGCCAGCACGGACATGAATAAACAATTAAAGACTCTAAAGCGGCTGCAGCCCCAAACACACAATCATTCAGACAGAGCTGCAGAGTTTCTGCACAGTGTGGTGCACGCACGGGCGCACCACGCTACTTAAACTCTGAAGAAAAAGTTTGTTGTTACTCACCTGTCTGATGGCGTCCTCCACCATGGCCTCCATGAAGTCCATCTTCAAACGTGTAATCCACTCAGCATCTGCAGCGTCCCACTGCGCTCCTTACAGTTTTCAAGCATTAATAACCGGATCCGATTTCTACATGTTTATCAGAGACTAAATTGTCACAAACAGCATAAAGGCCTCGCACGCTTCACGGGATGTCTAAATTGCGCTGGACGATCCAACAATACGGCATGTTAGCCACACCCAGCACGCACCTGTTCACGCAAAATCGTAGGTGCGTTTGATTTGGATCAATGAGCATGCTGGCTGGGTGGTGCACTAGACCAGTGATCAAGTGATCAATGAAAGTAGATGCAACTTTTTTTTTAACCCATGCTAAAGTAGAATCATTCAAACACTCCATTCACGCAGTTTATTAGGATTTATAATGTGACTTTTCTTCCTCCAGATGGATTTGAAATGTTGCGACGTACAATACCTAAGTAAAATTATAAAAAAAAAAAAAAAAAAAAAAAAAAAAA